>ML785447.1:332704-374634 GCA_009831015.1 Picea engelmannii
CACCTGGTTGTGCCACCTGTCAGTCGGGATTTCGCATATCGCGAAATCGGGATTTTCGTTGCATTGTTTTCTTTGCATGTTGAAACCCCGATCCCCGAAACTCCGATGAAGCCTCCAAGCTGCCACGCGTCCTCATGAATAGATGGTCCAGATCTCATTCTCGATTCAATGGCTGAGATTGAATCGGGATTTCGCATATCGTGAAATCGGGATTTTCGTTGCATTGTTCACGAGACTCGTGAAACTCCGATTCCCGATTCTCCGATGGCTTATCCCCCTCGCTTCTTTTGCAGATCTGACGATTGTCGGGTATCTGCTTCCAATCTGACGGTGCAGATCACTTCTTCTACACGCCAACACTGCACTTAACATCTGCGCAGTTTCTCCCGATCCAGCAGCTGTCGGGATTTCCGAGTGAGATCCGACGGCTCTCGGTCTCTTTCCTGTGCTCCTTGCACGTAAAAAAAAATGCTATGCCTCCTTTGTACATTCTTCCTGTATACATGCTATCTTCATTGCTGTACTTGCCATCAATGACAAGTATATGCTACCTGTTAGACATTTCCAACATGGATCTTGTTGGACTGAATGTTTTTATTTATTTATTAATTACTTCAACGATTATAAATGGGTAACTGTTGTAAGAAAAAGAAAACGTTAACTCGGCTGTTGTAATTCGGAATTGGGTGAGAAATAATTGTCCTTCATCGATTTCTTTGTGTGATGGCTGAGAAATTTTAGCCCTGCGTTGTTTATTAATGGCCACTCTAGCCTTGTGCCTTCCTCATTACACTGGCAAAATTTTATTGTGTAATTATCATTGCTGTATAAATTTTACTGTGTAAACTCAAGCCTTGCGTCTCCATCACCTGAATGGAAAAATTCACTGTGTAATGTCATGCTGAAAAACTCATTTCTGGAAAATTCGTTTTATAAATGGTTATGATGAGATTTGTTTCTGGCAATTTGCCTTTGTAAATTGTTGTTGATAAACTCGTTTCTGTCAAATTTGTGTTATAAATTGTTAATGTGAAATTGTTTCTGGCAATTTGTCTTTGTATATTTGTTACTGAAAAACTCGTTTTGGCAATTTCATTTTTGGTAAATGTTTAATGTGAAATTGTTTCTGGCAATTTGTCTTTATATATTTGTTACTGAAGAACTCATTCTGGAAAATTCGTTTTTGGAAATGGTTAATGTGAAATCGTTTTTGGCAATTTGTCCTTGTATATTTGTTACTGGAAAACTCGTTCTGGCAAATTTGTTTTTGTAAATGGTTACTGTGAAATTGTTTTGGGCAATTTGTTTTTGTAAATTAGTTACTGAAAAATGTATTTCTGGCAAATTCATTTCTGCATGCTCCTGTCAATGGCAAGTGCCTCCGCCCTTCATCCATTCATGCAACCCCGTTTTATCAGCTCGCCCCTTTCCCTGCGTTGGGTGGGCATTTCATTCTGCGTTTTTACCTCTATTGCTAGCTGTGTTGCTCCTTGGAGGTGTAATGTTTTGGGTTGATGGCGTTGCTTGAGCAGCAATAGATTGTGGTTCAGTCGCATTAGTTGCCATCATTTGGGCACAATTGCCTTTAGCTTGTAAACCTGTGTTTTTCCCCATGAAGAAACCGTATAAATCTTCTGTTGCAGATCGATTTAAGTTATGTTCCTTTGTGGACCGGAAACAGCCAGCGTACCCACCTTTTGGTGATTATAACAATGCTAACAGTTGAAATGACGAACGGTATTAAATTGTTTTTACAGCCAAACCTTATTAATTGACAACAGTAGCATTTCACCTTTTAGTTATTGCTTTTTAAGGTTAATGGCCAGTAAGAGTGCGTTTGGATTAAATTGGGATTGATGTCTGAATGAGATTGATTGTGCACCAGTGTTAATAGCAACCTTCAATTTAAAAAGGGATATGTTAATGTTTTACTTTTTCAATCGATGGAAATGAGAAATGCATGGTAGACTCCAAATTCGAAGGTTGTTTTTGTCAAAAGGAATTATAAGTCAACATTGAGTTCTTAATTTGCATTATTTAAATAAGATTCAATCTTCTTTAAAATCCTTATACAGATATGTAAGATAGCATGTATATTATCTTAATTAATTCCCATATTTGGATTATTCTTCTTATAGTTCTTTTAATGGATTGTAGCTTAGCTTGGGTCCCTTCCTTATTTCTCTTTGTGATTGAATCCTTTATACCTTATAAATGGACGTGTAAGGTGGCATTGATGTCCTTATGAACCACTTAAAAAGATTGGGATCTTCTTATGGTACCTTGTAGTAGGAAATGTATTTTAGCATTTAAATCTTACATATTGTTAATAGGTGTTGATCTTTTTAATTCTTTTAATAGATGTATAAAGCAGCCTTTACTTCCATTAATTGTTCATTAAGTTTGATCTTTTTATGATTACCTAAAAAAAAAAATGGATATGGAATTTGGTATTGAATTCTTAATTTATCACTTAAGTAAGATAATTCATTTCCTTATGATACATAGTGAGCTACATAGGAGTTGTACTTGTTACAAGAGTTGAATCACTTGATAAGTGATGCTTGAATTGAATGAACCTGATCTTAACAAGTTACTAATCATGATTAGAATAGATTTATATCAAATTCAAAAATTTCAATGATGCTCTTGTGTTTATTGTTATTTTTCATGTATTATCCTCTCACTCAATTTTATTTAAATATTGTGTAATGAATTGATTAATCATAGTAGATTATTTTATTTGCACCATGAGGAATTGAAGGTTAAATATGGTCGATAGTATAGTCTTGAATTGATGCTTATGATGGGATTGAGGGGACCTAGATACCTCCTTGTTCCTCAGAATAGTCGCCATCCCTGAGACCTTAAATGGTCAAGATCGATGGGAATCTGGGCTTGAGCGTTGCTTATGTATTCTGGAGGTCCTAACCATTGCAAGGTAGGACGGACATGTAGTTTGTCTTGTATTTGTTGGTTGATTGTCGTTCATTGCATCCAGATGGTTGATGTGTGTCTTAGGTCATCATGTTGTTGTTGCAGTTGCATGCATCATGATTGTCGTCGTGTTGCGACGCAGATTATAATGTCTTTATTACCCTTGTACACACGCTCACACAAAAAAAAAAAATTGCACTTTCTTTGAGAGGTTGATGTCATGACGAACGAGGGGGTTCCTTACATATGGTATCAGAGCCGGTTCAACCCGTGACTTGGGATCGCTACGCCTTTCGTGATATGATTGATTATATTTTTGTTGATCGAGTTGACTTCTGTGCGTGTAGGTAATCATTGTTAGAGGACGTCGCGGAGGCAGACGACGGGGTGCGAGGGGAGGAGGCGTGACGCCTCCAGTAGCATCCACACCTGAGGGGTCTAACCCCCAGGGAGATGAGCATGTTCTCAGACAGGAGAAGATAGAAGTTGGCGATGTAGTCGGAATGATGAGATCTTTTTAGCGCACGTTCGAGGCACTGATCAGCTGTTTGGACAGAGATGAGGCCAGGGTGCCGACACTCGCTGAGGTTCCACCACGCGCTCCGGTCAGTATGGGTAGCATTCACTGTGAACTTGAGAAGGTCAAATTTCAAGAGTTCTTTGGTGCCCCAGATGGCGCAGCCGCCAAGGCATGGTTGGAGAACATGGAAATGTGCTTTGCACTTTGCGATTATACCTCCAACATGAAGGTATTCATGGCGGTCTTTCAACTGAAGGGGAGCGCTCTTCTATGGTGGAAGACGCTCCTACCGCAGTTGAACATGGTCATCGAAGACGTGTCATGGAAACTATTTGAGGAAAGGTTCCGAGAGAGGTACCTTTTAGAGGAATTCATTGAGCATCAGCTCAATGAGTTCAACGCCTTATGATAGGGAGGTCGTACGGTGCCCGAGTATGAGGCCCATTTTATGGAGCTACTCCGGTATGCTCCACACCTTAACACTGAGAAACTTAAGGTAAACAAGTTCATGTTCAGCCTTAACTGCAACTTGCGTGCAAAGGTTAGGATTTTGATGCCTCAGACCTTGCATGATGTCGTCTAGAAGACCCTCATAGCAGAGGAGGAGCTCATTAGCGGGGGTCAGACTAGGACTCCAGCGAGACCAACAGGGCAGGTGTCATCTAGAGCACAGCAGCATCAGACACCAGCCAGACATACGCCGAGACATCATGACTTCCAGAGGGGTGTTGACGGGTGAAATTGACCGTCCGTCAACTGAGAGAGTGGAACCGGTCCGGGGTTGTCTAATAACCCAAGCCGTTTGGAATGAACCATCCTGACGGGTTTAGAAGCTCCATTAGCCGATCTAAGGTCCTAAGAAAACAAAAAGAAAACTAATCTAAACTAACTAATCTAACTAAAACAAATAAAACAAACTAAACTAACATAAAAACAAATAAAACAAACTAATACTAACTAATAATAAAACAAACTAATACAATAATCTAATTAAAACTAACTACTAAACTAACTAACTAATCTACTATTTACAAACTACTAATTAATCAACTGTCTAACTACTAATTGCAATATAACTTATTCACAAAATGTACAATATTAACAAAATGCAGATTTAAATAAAACCTGGAAAACTCATTTGCTTTCTGCCCTAATACAGAGAAATATATTTTTATTGATTTTATGATTTTATAAATAAGAAATAAAACTTACTGAAATTAAACGATCTAATATACTAATTCTACACATATATCTAACTAAACTTATATCTAAACTAAACTACTAATAAATATACTAAACAAACGAATGACAAACTGACCTGGAAACGCTCCAAATTTGTCCTGTGTATGATAACTTCGAAGCTGGTCGGAGGAAGGAAACTCGCACCAGGAAATCCAGAAGCTTCTCGTAAACGATAGCTGCAATGCTCTTTGAGTTTGTTTACATGACAAACAAGACATACAAAATCATAACAATTATAAAATTTATAAATCTCTGCAATAAGGGAAACCTGTTATGCAAAAATTTATACTTAATAATTCAACTTATGAAGAAGAGAAATCTGTCATTCACAAACTGAATCAAGTAATTGCTATGTTTTTTATACACTGGAAGAAATCAGATATGGATTATATTGATTAAATTATATCATTTTCAAAAGACTAAGATAGCTAAAGTAGTCATTAACCAGATGCAAATTGATACACATAAACATAAAACAAAATATTGATATTATGAAAAGCTAAAGCTGTAGCAGAATATCAAATTTTGTCTCAATCTGTATTAAAATTCCATATCCTTGTTCTCCCACGAATGAGGATGATTATTACAAAAAATAATAAGTATTTAAAGGTTTTCCAGAGGGTAAAACCTCCCTGTGGAAGTTATAAAACTATTTACATAATCTGGGAAGATATCCCAAGATCAACTAAACTAAGAAACTAAAATGAAACCAAAATATTTCCAATATCCTCTAAACTGTCCATCAAATCCCATACAATTTTGAATTCACCTGAAAAGGATAAAAAATAGACAAGTTAGAAGACTCTTTTATTAATAAAATGATAAAAATCTAATTCTACAGACTTAGCTATAGAATCATCTGATTCTGTAGCTAGTCTAAAATAAGATACAGGATCAGAATTGAAATTAAATAAAATCTTTTTAAGAAATTCCATTGGATTGACATCCAATAATTACTTGAGAATGGATCATAAATTGAAACCATTATAACATTATGGACTCAAACAGGATACACATCATTTAACCGAGTACAGAGATAGCAATACTTTGTTTCGATTATAGTCATGAATCGGGTAAATGAAATCATATGTAACGGAATCGTAATCCTTTCTTCAACAAATCGAACCCATTTGTTATGAGATCGTTTTGATATTCAATTGAAAATAAAACAAATCACAAACACATCGTTACACTAATGAATCGAACAAGATTATCACGATAACTGTATAGCAATCGATTTAGGTTGTGAACGAATCCAAATGATAATTGACTCATAACAAAATCATAACAAGATTAATCAAACATGATTTGTTATAGATTACGATCGTTGATCATTGCACAATAAGTAAACATGATCGATTAATTTCGATCGCCATTGTTTCAATCAAACGAATCACATCAGGGTTTGACCAACTCATTCCATAAATTTAAAATATAGATCATCAATTATACTCTGAACTCGACTCATAGGACGAACTTGCCAAATTAGAACAAAAGCGAATCGATTTAGCTAAGATCTTCACATAGTTGTTATGATTCGGATTCATTTCCAATTCAGGCACGAATGTTATTTGAGCGTAATGTTTTCATCAAAGAGACAACATCATTATCCTTAACTTGGAAACAGTCAAAGATAGAACCTCACACGACACAGCATCGTAACAAGTATCTTCCTGAAAACATTTACCAGTCATGAAATCGAATCCGAGCAGAATCGTAACAATCAATCTCGATCAAATCATTTATCAACCATAGCATATGGGTCATATTAGAACCAAATCCAAACATGATTATGTTCCAAACTGAATATGAAAAATTTCCTTTTCAAATCGTATACAAACCAATTCATTTGAAGTCAAACAATCAAACGAATTCAAACGAAGATTACTCAAATCCAATCAAAATCTACTGATTTCTATACTGGGCATAATCAAATCGTGAATCAAAATTCCCTTTTATTTAAAGCAAAGCTATATATAGAATGCACGCAATATAATAGAGCCATTCAAGATGTGAACATAATTGTTTAAAACTGAATTCAAATCGTTATATAAGCCTAGATTATTTACAAAAAACAAATGATACCAAAACATACTTGTGTAGCGACGAGGCTGCTCACTTATGCCAGCTTGGAATTTACAACAGTTGTGGTTGATTCCATGTTTTTGAACAGGATGGAGCTGGTTGTCCTTTAGGCAGGGGGGTAGGTTTGATACAAAATCATAAGGGGGTTCTGCACATAAACCTTGTGAATAAGGGTATTCACTAGCCAAGAAATGCTCAACCTCCGAATCGGAGTCCTCACTCAAGACGATAGGAATTGGCTCAACAGGGGGTTTTGGCTTGTTCCTTGCCATCCATGAAATCAAACGTGCATTCTTTTTACCCTTCTCGTTAGCAGTAGGGTTCACCTTGGGCCTTTTTGTCACAGGTTTAATTGTCTCAACACTCTTAGTCACAGTGTGGGGTAAGTCGATAGGAGGTTCGACCGAGGGCTTAGGCAGTAGGATATGGTAGGGCACCGGGGGTACAACCTTGACCTCACTCACCACAGGTTTGTCAACCTGTGTAGGGTTCGTATCCTCGAAACCATTTCGAGCAACGAAAATTCTCCAGCTATCCCCGTGCAAACTCAAATGATAGACAACGATAAGCTTGATAAGCCCATAATGAAACAAGCTACTGTCATCCTGGTGCCTTTTGAACTTCTTCGACATTTTAAACAGGCTACGATGCAAATAATAGGGCATATTGAGTTGATATCCCATAAAAACCATAAGCAAACGCAGGTGGTGGAGGAACACAAGTCCGTATCGACCTTCACAGGTCACGAACTGTTTGATTATCATCAATAAATCATGCCATCGCGGTTTAAGTGCAGAGATAGACATACCTCTGTCACACGAGGTAACCTTGCGCGAGAGGAAGATCAGTGTCCATGGGACCTCCTCGACCTTGCAATTCTTGAACCATCATTGTCTAGTGGTAGGCAAACCTGTAACAAGACTGATAAATTTCTCATCAATTTCCAATTGTATGTCGCCTACTTTGGCTCGACATCCATCGAAGGTCATGGCAAACTGTCGAGCTACGCAAAGGTTAAAACCCTCAAAACATTTCATGAAGGTAAGCCATCCACTGTCTGCCAAATCTTGGCGGGCATTGTCAAACATCAGCAGGGCTTAATTGCCATTGGGTTCAACTCGCACGACTGGGGCCATGGAGCCGAATGCATGGTAAGGGAAGGGTTTGAATTCATCAAAACACATTGTAACAGAGCTACTTGAACCAACAGCAATGAGCGAGCAAAAGGGGTAAGCATAAATGTGAGCATGCGAAGGTGGTGGAGTCATTCACTGTCATGCACGATAGTTATGGCAAAGTACAACCGCCGATTTACACCTCTGTTCAAACAATCATAGGATAGCAAAAAATCATATCGTTTGGCCAACCAAAGAATCAAATGGTAAGTGTTATGCCAACGTGCCAAATCAACGTTAGACTATAGTTTTTAAACCATTGACATTCAACGTGAAACCAACACCAAATGTTAGCCATGCGCCATTGTATAAACATTTAACCAATGTGCCAATTGATATTCATATAGTCGACAAGACAAAATTATGAAAGGATTAACATAAGGATTATATCAAAAGACATATATATAAAAACTAATCATAGCCCCTATGCATTTTTATAGAATCAATGATCAGGCAAGTCATAAAAAGCGAGAATCCAAATCCTCAATGCCTTATAAACTCAATAAAATCAAGTTATGCAATCAATATAAGAATGTCCAATGAGCACAGTTTGAAAGTCCTTCCAGCGACATAACGATAAACAAAAAGTAAGTGCAGTAGGCATATCGATAAAAAGATCATGACAGTTCAGATAGTGATCAAAATGTGACCTCGAAAGGAAAAGTTTTCATGCTTACAGTCGTAAAAACAAAATGAAAATAAGTGTGTAAATGTCGCAAGAAATGAAAATGTCGTCTATTTGAAAAATGCGACGAAAACTTGATGTTTGCAAGACATAGGCATAGACAGCTTGTGAGACGATAGAAAAAGGTGAGTTGGCTGCCAACAAGGGGATCCACTTTCACTACACCTCAGTGACCGACGCCTCAGCAACGAACACCTTATTGAGGACCACAACATTAGCAGCAACACCGCCCATAGAAGCAACAGTTTAGGCCTATTCAACAGAACAGACCAGCGTTCCAGGCCGATGGGCCGTCATTTTCTACTTCAGGTACCAGGACTACTGGGCTGAAGAAGGGGTGTTGGACGTGTGGGGAGCCACACTACCAGCGTGACTGCCCTATGGAGAGGACCAGAGCATTTGGATCATCCGAACCCTCTACCGTGGGAGATATGGGCAAGGCCCATCGGATTCATGCAGCGGTGAATAACCGCCAGGCAGAGCATCAATCTACTGTGCTCGAGACGACAGGTACCATCGCTGACCAGACCCTTAGTATTTTGATAGATCCCGGTGCTACCGAGAGTTTCATTTCTAGCGCAGCGCTAAAAAGGATTAAGGTAAAGGCAGTCAAACAAGATGAGTTTAGCTTCATAGAGATGGCTTCAGGAGCCAAACAGAAGGTTGGAGGAAAGGTTACGGGCTGTGTCCTTAACCTGGGAGAGTTTGTCACAAGGGCCAACCTATACGTCATGATCTTAGGATCTTATGATGTCATGATTGGTATGGACTGGTTGGAATTGCATGAGGCAATACTCAACTGTAAGACAAAATGGTTGAGCTTGGTCGATGATGAGGGACAGAGACATCTGATTGTAGGATGAAACCACGAAGTTTCCCTAAGGTTCATCTCTTCCTTGCAACTTTGGAAGAGCATGCACAAGGCATGCAAGCTTTATGTGGTCCTTGCGTTAAATGAGAAGGGAGTAGCGGAAGGTCTAGAACACCTTCCAATGGTGAAGGAGTTTGTAGACGTCTTTCTAGAGGAGTTACCTGGGATGCCGCCAGACAGGGAATTGGAGTTTACCATAGACCTAAAACCGGGGACTGAATCGATAGCAAGAACGCCTTATCGGATGTCGATCCTGGAGTTACAAGAGTTGAAAATGCAACTGAAGGAGTTGCTAGACCTGGGACTAATACGTCCTAGCGTGTCACCGTGGGGTGCACCTGTTATTTTCATACGAAAGAAGGACAGATCGTGGAGGCTTTGCATTGACTACCGTCAGCTGAACAAGGCTATGATCAAGAATCAATATCCATTGCCGAGAATTGATGATCTGTTCGATCAAATGAAGGGTGCGATGGTGTTCTCCAAGATCGATTTGCGATCAGGGTATCACCAGTTGCAGATCAAGGAGGATGACGTTCCTAAGACCACCTTTAAGACAAGGTTTGGACATTACGAGTTTACTGTTTTACCATTTGGACTGACAAATGCCCTTGCAGTATTTATGAGTTTGATGAACAGGGTGTTCTGCGAGTACTTGGACAAGTTTGTCCAAGTGTTCATTGATGATATTTTTATTTACTCTCAGATGAAGGAGGAGCATGACGAGCACTTGCGCTTGGTACTATAGTGTTTGTGAGAACAAAAATTGTATGGGAATTTGTCCAAATACTCATTTTATCAATCGAGGATTCACTACTTGGGGCATGTCATCTCTGGTGAAGGCATCGTCATGGATCCAGCAAAGGTCAAGGCTATTATGGAATGGCCTGCACCGACAAATGTCCCAGAAGTGCGTAGCTTCATGGGTCTAGCAGGATACTATTGACAGTTCATCAAGGGATTTTCGAAGATAGAAAATCCGATCACGGAATTGCAGAAAAAGAACAAGAAGTTTGTTTGGATTGAGAAATGTGTGGAAGAGTTTTGGAGGCTCAAGGAATTGTTGACAACTGCACCAATACTAAAGGTCCCTAACATGGACACGAACTTCTTGGTATGCACTGACACATCCAAGGAAGGCTTAGGCGGAGTCTTGATGCAAGACGGATGAGTGATTGCTTACATTTCGAGGAAACTGAGAAGGCATGATGATAACTACGTAACGCACGATTTGGAGTTATTAGCCATCGTATATGCCTTGAAGGTTTGGATACACTACCTTGTTGGATGAAAATTTGAACTGAAGACTGACCATTGTGGACTACAACACATATTTACAGAAAGTGACCTGAACGCACGACAACAACGTTGGTCGGAATTGCTTAGCGAGTATGACTTTGAGATTACTTACTTAAAGGGAATAGTGAACTGAGTGGAAAATTCTTTGAGTCAGAGACCACGCATCTTTTCGGTGTTGCCTCTTCAGATGAATCTACGTGAAAAGATTCTAACTTTACAGTGTGATGATGACTGGTACAAAGAGGTCGAGGGTTTTATCAGACAAAACACAATGATGGTACAACGATTTGAGGGATTTTCATTTGATAGTGATGATTTATTGAGGTTTAAAGGTTGGATTTACGTACTGCCAAATGACGAGTTTAAGTTGTTGATCCTGAGCGAGGCTCATATAGAAGTTTACATGGCTCACCTGAGAGTCACGAAGATGAGGTCCAACCTTAAACCCTTATTCTTCTGGAAGGGAATGAAGGCTGACATAGTCAACTATGTGGCCAGATGTCTAGAATGTCAGCAGGTAAAAGCTGAACATAGACACCCAACAGGATTAATACAACCACATGCCATTCCTGAATCGAAATGGGAAGTTATTTCGATAGATTTTATTGTTGGATTGCCACTGATGGCAAGGAGACATGACTCGATTTTTGTAGTAGTAGACACTCTGACGAAGAGTGATCACTTTATTCCTATTGTACGACGTATCAGGCACCTGACATAGCTAGAGATTTCATTAATAATATTGTGAGGCTGCATGGCATGCCTAAGAGTTTGATCAAGTTTGGGAAGGGAGCTAAACTCTCTCCTAGGTTCATGGGACCCTTCGATATTGTGGAGAGAAAGGGGTCCGTGGCCTATCGACTAGCCTTGCCTGATTCTTTGAGGCACATGCACGATGTTTTTCATGTATCTATTTTGAGACATTATATTACTGATCCTACACATGTTATTGACATGAGTTCCTTGCAGGTATTGAATGAGGGAGCGCTCACAGCTGAGCCGGTCTACATATTGGATCATCACATTTGACAACTACGACGTCGAACGATAGATCAAATCAAGGTCTAGTGGGACAATTATAGTACACACTCGGTGACCTGGGAGGATGCATATGATATGCGCCAACAGTTTCCATTTTTGTTTGATAGATAGACATATGATACTATGACACACTTTATTTTGGCATTTATACTATGAAACTTTAGGATGAAGTTTAGACAAAGAGGGGGTGTATGTAATATCTCGCTCTGGCACACTGAGTGAACTTATTCTTTAAGGACACTTGCTCGCAAGTGATCCGGATTATTATGCTATTAAAACTCTTGATTTTGATTATGAGGCGTTATGGGTTGTTGATATGTTGTTTTACTACATTGACATAGGCAGGTGCTATTGACTCAGTTTTACTAAGTGTCCAGGGTTTTGGACCTTGAGATGCAGAGGCATCAATGAAACCCCTTAGACTCTGGATTGAGTCAGGGAGTGTGCCATTGGGGTTTGATTGTTTTACTATGATATTAGTGCATCTGATTAGATGATATGATGTGGATGTTTTTTGACATGATTTGTTGATGATGCAGGCTGACGATAGCTTGCCAAACAGACTCACATATGGAGTAAAGGGGTTGCACACGACTACCAGATATGTTGAGGGAGAGGTGTGGACAACAACCCTGCCACAGCCTACTAGCACTCCCGCCGTGGCTCAAACTGTAGGTTAACGATTACCTAGTTCTAGAGGACCCACGATGCCATGAGGGAAGACTACAACAGTCGCTCACGATGATTCTAAGGGGCACGCAATAAGGCGGGGGCCTTATTCCTTAGAAGCCCTTAGTCTCCCACAAGTTCACCTGGCGGAGTGTTGACTCCAGGGGTTATTGATGTCTACCAATCAGTCAAGAGGTGAGTGGCACCCTTGGAGCACGTAGTGTGTCCTATAGGGCATGTCACGCAAGGGAACATATGAGGCGAGTGGCACCCTTGGATCACGTAGTGCGTCCTAAAGGGAACATCGCACAAGGGAACGGATGAGGCGAGTGGCACCCTTGGAGGACCTAGTGCATCCTGAAGGCCACGTCGCATTGATGATGATAGAGGATGAACCTAAATGGCCCTAAGACAATAACGGGTTAAGAAATTTTAAAAACAATTTCCCTAATTAAATGTTGCCCAGTACAAATCTGAGTTCTAAATCTAAAATTTCGCTAGGGGTAAATTTTGTCTACCTTAACAAAAAAAAAAAAAAGATAAATTAAAAAAAGATAATAATATTTAAAAAATAAAAACCACATAATTAATAATTATAACCTTAGTAAAAGCTTGTAATAAAAGGGGGAAATAAGAAATTTAAGTTATTCACAAAAATACACACACACACACACATATATATGTGGATTAAAATTTAAAAGAAAAAGGGGGAATGAATGGTTTTATTTTTGGATAATTTTAAAATATTAATTTAAGGATAAAAAGGGGAAAAGGGGGTTAAATTCCACAATTTCCATTTTGACCTCTAATAAAAAGGGGAAAGAGGGAAAATAAAAAAAAATAGGAATTAGGAAAGGAGGTAACATAAAAAGGGAAAAGGGGAACTTAAGGGAAAAAGCGGGAAGTCAACTTAGTAAGGAATCCACATTTAAGAGCTTTCTAATTTTAAACTGATTTAGCTATTTCATATTAGGGAAAGCCTTTAAAACCTGTAAGGGAATCTAGGGACACCTAGGAGTGATTCTAGGAGTAACTCCGGGTGGCTGAGGGAAATAAAGATCTTTACTTATATAAATTAATTAATTAATGGAGGAATGTAGGGGATGAGGGACACTTGTACGGACAAGAAATTTTAGGAAATTTATTTTAAAACTTTAATTAAATGAGATTTTAGGAAAGAAAGGAGGATCTAAACTCTATAAAAGAAAGGGAGGAGAAGGAAGAAGGGGATCTTCTGTTTGCGTAACGTTACGTTGAAGAAATATCGACTTGACTAATTTACTTGTGGGAGTTGGGATACCCAGCTCAGAGAGGAGTGTTAGCTCGGCCTCGCGAGGCGAGCTGGGAGCTAGACGAAATTTTTGGATATTGTGTGTGGCCCCTTTGCGGCTTGAGGGGCTAAGAGGGAAGAAGAGTACCCCTAGCATTGGCTGGGAGGTACTGGTGAGGTCTCGACGGTCGGTGAGCGGGAGTTGCACGGAGCACGTGACGATTATAGAGTTGCAACAGTACGCCATTTGTATTTATAGAGTAAAATGCATTAGGATTTAGGCTTGGATCTGCATGTTGATTGTAAATGGATTGGATGTTAGGATTGATAGCAGACTCCTTTTTCTTAGCCTAGCTGATTGTCTAGATGATTGATTTCCCATGGCCTCCATCCCCACTTGACTCGATAGCCCTGCGGTTGACTGTGACCCATGCGATTGTTTGCTTTTCGTCCCTAGCACGCCAATCCTCGCCTGAGCAGTCGGCCAGGAGCCTGATCTACGATCATCGCCTTAGTGTTAAAAGACCTATGGATCTCAACGCCCTACTTTTCTATGTGAGGATGGTGATGCGAAGACAAACCTTTAGTCGTCTCCCTCTGTTGATGTCCTTTCCAGATTGATGACTTGCGTCCTTCAGCACGGCCTCCACGTTGGATTATCTTGCTTCCTTGTTGTTTATTTTATGTGCCCTGACTGATAGAACCCCTGCGATACCTTCGATGAGTTATCCTTAGGGCCATGACATTATCTCACTGTTGTCAGCTTTTATATATTGGTAATCTGGTTGAAAGAATATTTAACTTCAAACTATGTTTGGATCTTCTTGGACTGAATGTTTTTATTTTATTTATTAATTACTTTGGCGATTATAAATGGGTAACTGCTGTAAGAAAAAGAAAACGTTAACTCGGCTATTGTAATTCGGAATTGGGTGAGAAATAATTATCCTTCATCGATTTCTTTATGTGATGGCTGAGAAACTTTAGCCCTGCGTTGTTTATTAATGGCCACTCTAGCCTTGTGCCTTCCTCATTACACTGGTGAAATTTTATTGTGTAATTATCATTGTTGTATAAATTATATTGTGTAATCTCTAGCCTTACGTCTCCATCCCCTGAATGGCGAAATTCACTGTGTAATGTCATGCTGAAAAACTTGCTTTTGGCAAATTCGTTTTATAAATGGTTACAGTGAGATTTGTTTCTGGCAATTTGCCTTTGTAAATTGTTGTTGATAAACTCGTTTCTAGCAGATTCGTTTTATAAATGGTTAATGTGAAATTGTTTCTAGCAATTTGTCTTTGTATATTTGTTACTGAAAAACTCGTTCTGGCAATTTTGTTTTTGGTAAATGGTTAATGTGAAATTGTTTCTGGCAATTTGTCTTAATATATTTGTTACTGAAAAACTCGTTCAGGAAAATTCGTTTTTGTAAATGGTTAATGTGAAATTGTTTTTGGCAATTTGTCCTTGTATATTCGTTACTGGAAAACTCGTTCTGGCAAATTCGTTTTTGTAAATGGTTACTGTGAAATTGTTTTGGGCAATTCGTTTTTGTAAATTTGTTACTGAAAAATTTATTTCTGGCAAATTCATTTCTGCATGCTCCTATCAATGGCAAGTGCCTCCGCCCTTCATCCATTCATGTAGCCCTGTTTTATCAGCTCACCCCTTTCACTGCATTGGGTGGGCGTTTCATTCTGCGTTTTTACCTCTATTGCTGACCTCTATTGTTGACTGTGTTGCTCCTTGGAGGTGTAATGTTTTGGGTTGATGGCGTTGCTTGAGCAGCGATGGATTGTGGTTCAGTCGCATTAGTTTCCATCATTTGGGCACAATTTCCTTTAGCTTGTAAACCTGTGTTTTTTCCCATGAAGAAACCGTATAAATATTCTGCTGCAGATCGATTTAAGTTATGTTCCTTTGTGGACTGGAACCAACCAGCGTACCCACCTTTTGGTGATTATAAAAATGCTAACAGTTGAAATGATGAACGGTATTAAATCATTTTTACAGCCAAACCTTATTAATTGACAACATTAGCATTTCACCTTTTAGTTATTGCTTTTTAAGGTTAATGGCCAGTAAGAGTGTGTTTGGATTAAATTGGGATTGATGTTAGAATGAGATTGATTGTGCACCAATGTTAATGGCAACCTTCAATTTAAAAAGGGATATGTTAATGTTTTACTTTTTCAATCGATGGAAATGACAAATGCATGGCAGACTCTAAATCCGATGGTTGTTTTTGTCAAAAGGAATTATAAGTCAACATTGAGTTCTTAATTTGCATTATTTAAATAAGATTCAATCTTCTTTAAAATCCTGATACAGATATGTAAGATAGCATGTATATTATCTTAATTAATTCCCATATTTGGATTATTCTTCTTATAGTTCTTTTAATGGATTGTAGGTTACCTTGGGTCCCTTCCTTATTTCTCTTTGTGATTGAATCCTTTATACCTTATAAATGGACGTGTAAGGTGGCATTGATATCCTTATGAACCACTTAAAAAGATTGGGATCTTCTTATGGTACCTTGTAGTAGGAAATGTATTTTAGCATTTAAATCTTACATATTGTTAATAGGTGTTGATCTTTTTAATTCTTTTAATGGATGTATAAAGTAACCTTTACTTCCATTAATTGTTCATTAAGTTTGATCTTTTTATGATTACCTAAAAAAAAATGGATATGGAATTTGGTATTGAATTCTTAATTTATCACTTAAGTAAGATAATTCATTTCCTTATGATACATAGTGAGATACATAGGAGTTGTACTTGTTACAAGAGTTGAATCACTTGATAAGTGATGCTCGAATTGAATGAACCTGATCTTAACAAGTTACTAATCATGATTAGAGTAGATTTATATCAAATTCAAAAATTGCAGTGATGCTCTTGTGTTTCTTGTTATTTTTCATGTATTATCCTCTCACTCAATTGTATTTAAATATTGCATAATGAATTAATTAATCATAGTATATTATTTTATTTGCACCATTAGGAATTGAAGGTTAAATATGGTCGATAGTATAGTCTTGAATTTACGCTTATGATGGGATTGAGGGGACCTAGATACCTCCTTGTTCCTCAGAACAGTCGTCAGCCCTAAGACCTTAAATGGTCAAGATCAATGGGAACCTGGGCTTGAGCGTTGTTTATGTGTCCTGGAGGTCCTAACCATTGTAGGGTAGGACGGGTGGGTAGTTTTTCTTGTATTTTCCAGTTGATTGTTGTTCATTACATCCAGATGCTTGATGTGCGTCTTAGGTCGTCATGTTGTTGTTGCAGTTGCATGCGTCATGATCATCGTTGTGTTGTGACGCAGATTATAATGTCTTTATTACCCTTGTACACACGCTCACACAAAAAACAAAATTTCACTTTCTTTGAGAGGTTGATGTCATGATGAATGGGGGGGTTCCTTACAGAGACAATCTTAACAACGTGGCCATCTCATCCTTTGAAATTCCAAAAAATTTCTATGTTTCTGGAAGTAATAGTTCGGGGATATTCCCGGATGATTCCTTTATTGATTTTGCCAACCATATTCTTTATTTTTGGCACAACTGACAAAAATCAGGCTAGTGTGCGCTTAGTAGACTTTAAGCTCACCGCACAATTCACAAAACTCAGTCTAGCATGAACTTCTCCTTATGTTGTGCAAAAAAATTGGACCAAATTTAGAATGAGAACGAACACCATTGTTTGTGTGCGCGTGCAATTTACCCCAAATAATTGGGAGACAACACCCATATAACATAATTTGATCCATTTAGAGTAAAGGGATCGATCTTAGAATCCATATTTGATATCTTAAAAATATGATCTGTTTCCATAGGTTACAGTCAATAAATCCCTGGCCCAGATTTAATCACGAACATATCTGACTCAACAAGATTTTTAGACAATAGGTGAGGTCTTAAACCAATCACTTTGATACCATATTGGCGATTGGGTGTAACTGTGTGAAACAAATAATAAAATATGTAGAATAATTGAAGGGAAATAACTTCACAAATATTGGTGGTGTCTAAAGACACCATTACAACACTTAAGCACAACACATTGTGATTAGAAGATCAAATCCATATTGAATATTTTCAACACTATCTGATAATGATCTATTGTGCCCTTTATCTATAGCCTCAAGATCTAGCCAAATTCCTTGAAATAAAGAATATCTTGTCCACATAAAATTGTCAGTTGTTAGAGTTGACTCTGTCAAATCCACATTGTCTGATCAGCCTATAAAATTATCTGAACCTGACCATCCATGCATCCAACTCACAATTGATTTCTCTATTGGTTGATCCATTGATTGTTTGTCTTTGACTACTAGTTGATTGTTCGACCAACAGGATAGTCGATTATTTCAATGACTAATGTAGACTTCTGATCTATCATGCAAATGATTGTTTCCAGCTGTTATTCGACTACTCGACCTACTAAATTTAAGAGAATCATGATAAACCATTAGAACCTAAGTTTCCAACAATCACACACACACACACACACATATATATAACTATATTATAATACTCAATAATTTCATGGTTTACCGACTCTTGTAGCAATTCCAACCAATAGTCTCCTATTCCCCCCATCTTGTACAACCCAAGGAAGTGTACCCCCTTCCCTACACCATAGTCCCTCTAGTTATCCTACTTCCCTTTAAGCTCTCCATCATAGTCAGACAAGAAGTCTTAGAGTTATGGGTCCAAGAACTCCAACTACACAAAAATGGAGTCTCTATACACTTATGTACAAATGTACATTTATATTCTCTCAAAATATACAAACAACCATGAGTACTCTTCCCATATGGAATCCTCATTGTCCCACATGGTGTCTTCAATACCATTTCTATAATATTCCCATTTTTAATCCCAAAATTAGTGATGTATATTATAAATATGATGTATGGACGTGGGCTAGGTGATGTAATATGTAAACATTGTATATCTAAAATAGTAAAATAAGTGTATTACCAATTGGATATGAACATTGAAGGAGTCAAGGGGGGTACATTTCCACAAGAAAAAGGGGGGGGGGGTCCAAGGTGAATTATTCATGTCTATTAATCCTAAGCCACTTTTCTAAAATTATTTATGTATGAAACTTCTATTTTATCTTTTGAGTGTTTCAAAGCCCCAATTAATGAATTCATGTAAGAGAGTTGGTGGAAAAAGTCACCTCACATATTTATTGACAACGTGGGGCTGAGAACAATCAACATTAGGGGATGCGAGACTCGACTTGCATGGGTAAAAATAAATTAGAATGGGGAAAGAAGATAGTTTTTATAATTGGGTAGAAGAGAGGAAATGTATGTCGAGTGCTATAGGAGAGAAGGAAGCCATAGTGGGAAGGAGAGAAGGAAGCCATAGTGGGAAGGTAAGATATCTTATTGGAGATATAATTTCATGGATAATTAGGTTATAGGTCTATGAGTAAGATTATGTGCAAGAAATTCACAAATTGAGAAATTAAGTTGTTGTTTTGAGAATTATTGTTGCTATTGTAAATTCTTGGAGTCCTTGATAGAGATATTTCCAAGCCAACCTATGATGGCTCCTGGAGGGAAGAAACATATCCTAAGGGATTGCATGGTAATGAAGGGAATCCCATTCCTTGGGTTGTGCAAGTTGAGGGAAAAGAGAGCTGGTGGATTGGAATGAATTTAGGAATTATCTTGTTGTGAGGGGAAAATATATAGCCTTAGGATCCACCTTCTTCTTGTGGATTCATATCCCTAGATTGGGGGTGACATGATACTAAAAATTAGAGGAGAAAGTCTATGATTGGGTGGAACTTATATCCTCTACAATTGGTTTCATATTTTCGTAGATAATTTTTCTTATTCATTATGTTATTTTCTGTTAAATGTTGAGTTAATTTGTTGTGCATTTTATTATAAAGTTTTTTTGTATTTAGATGTTGTTGTGTGTATTATTAATTGGTCGCATTCATGTTTTCATAAATTCCTCTTAGATGCATGTGCATTTTTTCCATGCTTCATTTCATATACACATTTAGTTAATGGGAATCATAAATCTTTTGTTGGGTTAGTAGTGGGTCTGCTGCAGTAATAGGTGTAATGGACCTGTACCTAAATTATGTCTTGGTTCCTAATCACTTTGAATTTTCATCCTAGTATGCACACTCGATCCATCTAAAAGTCCCATTCATGCTCCACCAGGATCATAATCCATTCAATCACGTAGTTAGGATCATGCACATGCTTCTTCAATAAATACACATGAAACACAATAAGGAATCTCATGGATGTAGAAAATGAAAGAATTTATGCAATAGGGCATGTTCCCTCTATGGATTCAAACGATACTTAGCATATTGTTGCCAACTTTGGGAAACTTCCCAATATTCAGATCATTTTTTCCCTTACTTTCAGAAATGCATGATCACCCACTCTGAATTCACTATGTGCTCTACCCTTGTTTTCATATCTTTTCTTCCTACCTTATGCAATCTTTAAATTTTTCTTTATCTTTATCATATTTTCTTCCATTTAATTTAGCAATTCTGGACCAATAATAGCTCTATCTGCTAGTTTATCCTATCTTATTGGCATGTTGCATTTTTAGTCATATAATTGTAATGAACCATGTTGTTACGACTTCATGCGATGCAACACAAAAGAAAAAGTTTTTTTTTTGTTTCTTTTTGTGTTTGAAGTAGGAAGGAAACAATGACAATAGTTAAAAACCACAACTAGATGACGAACACAATGCATGTGGATAAGGAAACAGACAACATCGACTCATCACACTAGCATGTCATGCAACTAGACGAAACATGTGATAATCAAAAGATAGATAAAAATGACTACCCACCCGACAGAAGCAAGAAAACACCGACAAGCTAAAGGACAAATTCAACAACCCAACCCAGTGGCTTCGATGACCAGTAACTAGAAACCTCTACAACACGCAAACCCAATTCATTAAGGCATTACAAAACCAAGTACCAACATCCATTACAATGAACAATACGTCCACATCGGGAAGCAAAAGACTATGGCCAGGTTATCATTCGCGTCTATCCATCAGGGCACACAATGATCCCCTCATCAGGAGTCATGCCATCACAAGGCGATAGGCGTGTTGGTAACCATGGCGCAACATAAAAATTCTATACCCTTAACCCAAGATAAATCCAACTCGCTAGGAGACCGAATTAGCTGTAAAAAATACATGAAGACCATACCCAATCACCCAAGCAACAAGTCAAGAAGATGCAAGGTGGCATCACTTAAATTAAATTGTGCAACTAACCGAAGGATTTTTGGGTTCCTACAAGGCAACCTGAGTGGTGAAACAACTAAGACCAACGACCATTTACAATTCGCCTTAAGGCACACAGTTACTCCATTGCATCAAACAATGATCTGAACATGATGTAATTTACACTATTTATTATACAAGGCACCTTCATGTACCTGAAACAAATCTTTATATAAGTAAAAGCATTCATTGATATGTATAATATTAATACTTATTTAATTATTATATATAATTTAAAAATAACTATATCAACCCTTATCAATTCATCTAATATTATTATCATTTAATTTTAAATATCATAAGAAGAATTCAGGTAAACCAAAACTTTCCAATATATTTATTATGGTGGGAACCCAATCCTTAATTCCATCGATTTATAGGTAAATTTTAACACTAACTAAATATCATTATACAAATTAACAATATAACTCATTGAGGTGAAATGAATAAATAACTCGATATATCATAAGGCCCTTCAAATTAAAATAAGTTTCATTTGCAAATTATTTAACTCAACAACTTCCTGTACACAACTTGACCTTGATGCCTAACCTGGATTCGCTATCTTTTAAAACTGAAATGAACAGATTATTCTCATAACAAGTATATCAATTATATTTGTAATTGTTGTGATTTATAAATCGAATATATAGCTATGAATTGGGTAAATGTTGTGAATAAATTGTAAATGCTATGATTGGGGTAATTGTTGTGATTTATCAGTCAATTATATTGCTCCCTTTTTAAACAATATCGATTTATCAATATATATCGATACCCTTTAAACCATACAATTCATTGTAACTTGAACAATATATCGATTTAACAATCAAATGTATCATTGTCTTATAGACATGATTCACAAATATAAACAAGAATTTAGCAAGAAATTAAACTATATATCACTGTCGAATTATAAAAGCATTGTCATACATATCATAAAAGCGTTGTCCAATATTTATTGTCAACACGTTAAAAACTGTCAAAAACACAGTCATGAATGCTAACACACTGTCAACATTAATTGGCTATCCATGATTTCTGTTAATTAAGGAAGATTCACTATCTAACAATACTATCTAACCAAATGTTGTCCAATAAATGTAATAAATTCACAGTCTAATAAATGGTAAAATCATAGTCTAATAAATAGTAAGTTTGCAATCTAATGAATTTAAAATAGTCCAATAAATGTAATATTTCACAGTCTAATAATGATAATAAAAAAAAACGTTTTCTAAAAATAATACCCACACAGTCCATTAAATCGTTGTCCCTTAAATATATGATAATTTTGTCTATCATCAAATGATTTTGTTGGGAAAAACGAGGTGAGTCATCACAGATTTGTTGTGTAAATAAGCGAAGAAAATGGTGGGGTGTAAGTGGTGTAGGAGTTATCCCTACACAAAGATTTATCAATCCAGAAACGCTAGGATTTATCATTTGTTTCCATTCGTTTACCATTCGTGTACAGATATTACACATTTCATTTATCATTCGATATCATTCTTTTACCATTCACACAGAGTTTTATCAGTCATGTATGCCAACTATTGTCATATGGAATTGTAAAGAATGCCATTGAATTTTCATACATATTATATAAAAATGTCTACGATTGACAGACAAAACTTGGTGCAGAACATATAAAGAATGAACGCATGAATTGTCAACACATAAAGACTAAAGATATCAACAATTAAGATGCTTAACAACCTTTTAAACTAAAGTGAAAATATTGACCAACAATTAAAATCCGTTGTTTAACATTTAAAAAGGAATCACTGTCTAAAATAACATTGGTAATCATTCACAAAGAAAGTGCAGAGATAATCATTCACCAGGAAAGTGCAAGATTAAACATTCAATAGTGAATCAGTCAAACACAGAGATAAAATTATGGGAAGGATGCAGAGATTACACATAAAGAAAAACATAGAGATTAGAGTTTAAAACTTCAGAGATAAATCAATCAAACGTAGAGATGCTCATTCACAGAAATGAAAAGACTAATCATTCGGCAATGAATCAATCAAAAACATACAGATACTCATTCACAAGAAAGGCGAAAGGATTAGATATCAATCATAAAGGAAGAACACATAGATAAATAAGGGATGTATAGTTGGGAAAAATTTATCCTTCACTTGTTATCCATTCACAGGAAAGAAGGGCATTTGAATCTATAGGTATTTAAACACTAGAGTGACGATCATCGATTCGGCTCTTGGATGACTGCTCAGGCAGGGACTAATAACTAAAGGGGTAAGGGACAAAACATAAAAATGAAAATTATTCTTCATAATAATCAATAAAAAAAACGCAGAGAAGTCATTTCAATCAGAGTTTGGGTTCACCAAGGGAAATTAATTCACAATACAATGAGCATAAGGTTGGGATGAATTTAAGTCCTTGATCATAAAACGCTGAATAAAACACAATATTTAACACAGTAGAAGTATAGTAGGAAGGATCAGGAACAATAGTAAACTACCATTCAAAATATACACATGCATACCATAGCCAAATGTGAAATCTTTGAGTCATTGTCCAGCGCGCACTCCACCCAACTCCCACTTTCCGACTGATGTGACCTCACCGGTACCTCCCAACCAATGTTAGGGGTACTCTTCTTCCCCCTAATCCCCCCGAGCTACAAAGGTGTCACACACACAATACCAGAGAACTGATAGCACCCAAATTGCCTCGCAAGGTCAAGCTACCACTCGTTATCCGAGCTGGGTATCCCAACTCCCACAAGAGAAGTTCAGTCAAGACAAAAATTTAGCAGCGTAACATTACGAAAAAAGATGAGATCCATACTCCTCCTCCTCCATCCTTTTTATAGAGTTTTCAAGTAATTAGTTTCCCAAATTCTCATTAATTTTCTTTTTCATTTAATTACTTAGGAAAAACATCCCCCATACACGTGTCACCCATCCCCTAGTTGCACTAGAAAAACAATTTTATTAATTAATTAACTATTCCTATTTCCCTCACCCACCTAAAGGAATTCCTAAAAATGCTCCTTTTTGTCCCAATATTCCCTTACAAATCTTAAATGACTTACGCCTTACTTAATTTCTAGTTCAGTTCATAAATAGCAAGTTCCCAAGGAAAGATTCCTTACTAAGTTAGACATTCATCTTTTTCTTTGTGTTTCCCCTTTTGTTTAGGTTTCCCCTTTTTCTTTAAGTTTCCTATTTTTTTAAGTTTCCCTCTTTTTCGTTTTTAACTAAAAATCAATTTCGCAAGTGTAGATAAAACAACCATTTACCCTTTTTCTTCTTTAATTAAAAATTAATCTAGCAAGTGTAGATGAAACAACTATTTACCCTCTTTTCTTTTTAACTAAAATTAAATTAGCAAAAATAGATAAAAACAACCATTTCCCTTTTTAAAATTTTAATCCTCCATTGTAATTTTGACTTTAATAAATAAATTTGAATTTCTTACCCCCCTTCTTATTACATGTTTATTTGTTATTATTATTTTTTTTTTACCACATGTTCTACTTAGACCTAGATTTTAATTTCACTAGGCTGAGCAACATTTTTATTAGGGAAAATTGTTTTTAAATCTTACTTATCACATCATTCATTTTAAGGCCGACTAGGTTTATTCACTTACCAGTTAAAATCTCGACGTACCCTTTAGGTGCTCCAAGGGTGCCACTTGCCTCTTTCAGTTTTCCTTGCGTGACGTGCCCTTCTTGTGGGAGACTAAGGGAATCTAAGGAATAAGAGATATGCCTTATTGCGCACTGCTTAGAATCATCGTGAGAGGCTGTCATAGTCTGCCCTCACGACATTGTGGGTCTTCTTGAACTAAGCAATCGTTAACCTATAGTTAGAGCCACAGCAGGAGTGCTAGTAGGATATGGCAGGGTTGTTGCCACACCTCTCCCTCAAAGTCTCTGGTTGTCCTGCGTGACCCCTCTACTCCAAATGTGAGTTTGGTTGACAAGTTATCCTCAACTTGCATCCATCAACGAATCATGTCAGCAAAAATAATCAATCATTATAACATCTAATCATATGTACATGTGTCACATCAATAACATTCAAACCCAACAGTCCACTCCCTAACTCTATCTGGAGTCCAAGGGGTTTCATTGATGCCTCCGCATCCTCAATGTCCAAATTCCTGCACACTCGGGAGAACCCAGTCAATAGCACATGTCTGAGTGAATACAACAAAATAACACATCATCAATCCATAATGTCTCATAATCATAATCGAACGACCAATAGTATAATAATATGGATCACTTGCAAGAAAGTGTCCTCAAAGAATAAGTTCACTCAGTGCATGCAAGAGAGGGATGTTACATACATCCCCTCTTGTTTTAAACTTCCTCCCAAAGCTTTATAGTATATAAGTGATGAAATAAAGTGTATCAAAATATCATAAGTCTATCTATCAACAAAAATGGAAACTGTTGGCACATATAATATGTGTCCTCCCAGGTCGCCAAGTGCGGACTATAGTTTTCTCACTGGACCTTGACCTGATCTATTGTTCAATGTCGTAGTTGTCGAATGGGATGGTCCAGGATGCATAATGGCTCAGCCATGAGTGCACCCTCACTCGATACCTGCAAGTTACTCAAGTCAAAACATGTGTAGGATCACTAACATAATGTCTCAAACAAAGACGTGAAATACATCGTGCATATGCTTGAAAGATCAAGCAAGGCTATTCAATAGGCCACGACCCTCTCTTTTCCACAATCTCGCAGGATCCCATGAAACTAGGAGATATTTTAGCACCCTTTACAAACTTGATCGAACTCCTATGTGGTTTCACCTGCAAGAATACTCGATCGCCAACATCATAACTATGGTCGACATGATGTGAATCAACATAACTCTTCTGCCGATACTGCGCTTCCTTGATCCTTTTCATTTTATATTCCATTTCTTGTAGTTTTCATTTTATATTCCATTTCTTGTGGTTTTCATTTTATATTCCATTTCTTGGATCACTTCCGGTCCCACCAGGGCCCTATCCTCAAGTCAATCCCAACTCAATGTGTCCGACATGGTCGCCTGTAAATAAACTTGAAAGGCACCATCATAATGGTGCTTTGATAACTGTTGTTATACGCAAATTATACCAGTGGAAAGAATTGTTCCCAACACTTATGTTGGTCCATAACGTACATGTGCAACATATCCTCCAAGATTTGGTTTGTTTGTTCAATATACCCATCTTTCTCTAGGTGATACGTGGTGATAAAGTTAATTTGGGTTCCCAAGGCCTCTTGGAAACTAGTCCAAAATCGTCCGGTAAACACCGATCCTCTATAGGATATAATCTTCTTAGGCATGCCATGCAGCCTCACAATATCATTGATGAAAACTCTAGCTATGTCAAGTTCCTAATATGTCATACGTACAGGAATAAAATGAGCACTCTTCGTCAGAGTGTCAACTACCACAAAACTTGAGTCGTGTCTCCTTGCTGTCAGTGGAAATCCAACATTGAAATCCATCGAAATGACCTCCCATTTAGATTATGGAATCGCGTGTGGCTGTAGTAATCCTGTCAGATGTCTATGTTCAACCTTCACCTACTGACATTCTAGACATCTTGTGATGTATTTGACTATGTCTGCCTTCATTCCTTTCCAGAAGAATAAGGGTTTAAGGTCTTCCCTCATCTTCATGACTCCTGGGCGAGCCTCGTTTAAGATCAACTCCTCAACTCATCGTTGAGCGGTACGTAAACTTGATTTTTAAATCTCAATTCATCGTCAAACATAAATCTTTCAAATCTTGGTACCATCATTTTGTTATGACCGATAAAATCCTTGTCCTCCTTGTACCAGTCATTGTCGTGCTGTAAGGTTAGAATCTTTTCACATAGATTCATCTAAAGAGGCATCACCAAAAAGATGCATGGTCTCTGACTCAATGTATCCACCACTTTGTTCACTGTACCTTTTATGTAAATAATATCAAAATCATACTCGCTAAGCAATTCTGACCAATGTTGTTGTCATGCATTCAAGTCACTTTGGGTAAAGATCTGCTGTAGTCCACAGTGGTCCATTTTTAGTTTGAATTTCCATCTAATAAGGTAGTGTCTCCAAACTCTCAAGGAATATAAAATAGCTAGCAACTCCAAGTCATCCGTTGCATAGTTCTTTTTCATGCTTTCTCAAATTTCTTGAGATGTAAGCGATCACTCGACCGTCTTGCATCAAGAATCTACCTAAGCCTTCCTTGGATGCGTCAGTGCATACCAAGAAGTCTGCATCCATGTTAGGTACCTTTAGTATCGATGATGTTGTCAACATCTCCTTGAGCCTCTGAAATGCTTCTGCACATTTCTCGGTCCAAACAAACTTCTTGTTCTTCTTCTGCAATTTCGTAATCGGATTTGCCATCTTCGAAAAACCCTCGACGAATCGTCAACACTATCTTTCTAAACCCATGAAGCTATGCACTTCAGGGACATTCGTTGTCGCAGGCCATTCCATAATAGCCTTGACCTTTGCTAGATCCACGATGATACCTTCGCCGAAGATGACATTCCCTAAGTAGTGAATCTTCGATTAATAAAATGGGCATTTAGAAAATTTCTCATACAAATGTTTTTTTCTCGCAAACATTGTAGCACCAAGCGTAATTTCTCGTCATGCTCCTCCATCATCCGAGAGTAAATCAAAATATTGTCAATGAATACTTGGACGAACTTGTCCAAGTAGTTGCGGAACACCACATTCATTAAACACATAAATACCCCTGGGGCGTTCGTCAGTCCAAAAGGAAAAACAACAAACTCATAATGTTGAAACCTTGTCTTAAGGTGGTCTTAGGAATGTCATCCTCCTTTATCAGTAATTGGTGATACCCTAATCTCAAGTTGATCTTTGAAAACACCATAGCACCCTTCATATGATCAAACAAATCATCAATCCTTGGCAACATATACTGATTCTTGATCGTTTCCTTGTTCAATTGACGGTAGTCAATGCAGAGTCTACACGACCCATCCTTCTTTCATATGAAAATAAATGGCGCTCCCCATAGTGACACACTTGGACGTATAATTCCTAGGTCCAACAACTCCTTCAGTTGCATTCTCAACTCATGTAACTCCGGGGTCGACATCCGATAAGGCATTCTTGCTATCGGTTTAGTTCCCAGTTTTAGGTCTATGGTAAATTCCAATTCCCTTTCCGACGACATCTTGAGTAACTCCTTAGAGAAGACATTTGCAAACTCTCTCACCACTGGAAGGTGTTCTAGACCTTCCACTACTCCCTTCACATTTAACACAAGGATCGCATAAATCTTACATCCCTCTGCATGATCTTTCGTAGTTGTAAGGAAGAGATGAAGCTCAGGGAAACTCCCTGGTTCCAACCTACGATCATGTGTCTCTATCCCTTGTCATCGATCAAGCTCAACCATTTCGTCTTACAGTTGAGTATCGCCTCATGTGATTCCAACCAGTCTATACTGATCACAACGTCATAACATCCTAAGGCCATGACATACAAGTTGGCCCTAGTGACAAACTCTCCCGGTTAAGGATACAACTCGTAATCTTCCCTCCAACCTTTTTTTAGGATTTTGAAGCCATTTCTACAAAGCTAAACTGGTCCTGTTCGACTGCCTTTACCTTAATTATTTTTCTTTATCACTGCACCAGAAATGAAACTCTAGGTAGCACCAAGATCTATCAAAATACCAAGGGTCTGGTCAACAACGGTACCTGACGTCTCGAGCACAGTCGATTGGTTCTCTATCGAGCGGTTATTCACTGCTACATGAATGCGATGGGCCTTGCCCAAATCTCCCACGGAAGTGGATCCGGCTGATCTAGATGCTCTAGTCCTCTCCCGGAACCATTCCTCGAACAGTTCCCATTACATGTCTTCGACTGCCATGTTCAAATGCGGCAGGAGTGTCTTCCACCATAGAAGAGCACTCCCCTTCAGTTGAAATACTTCCCTGCAAACCTTCATGCTGGAGGTCATAACCGCGAAGCGTGAGGCACATTGCCTTTCTCTATAGCCATTCCTCGACGATGTAGCCATCCGCGACACTCGTGGACTCAAGATATCATCTCTCTTGAGTTATCGGTGGATGCTAATGGTACTGGCTGGGGCGCATTGTGGACCCTCAGGGGAACAGACGCCCTAGCCTCATCTCAATACAGATGGTGAATCAAGGCCTCTGACAATATCTGGAGGGACCCGGTGAGACAATAATCATCCATTACAACAATCAGATCCATCCCAAGGACTTGTTCCTCCCCTTGGGGGTTACAATCTGAGGGCACGAGCACTTTTGGAAGCATCATACCTCCTTCCACGGCACCGAATTGTGAACCTATGTGGCGTCCTCTAATCGAGATCACCACATGGACACGTTAAATTTTTTAATTAGCATTAGGTTAATACTCAAGGGTTTACTGCAATGGGAAGCATGGAAATCCACAGTCACAGTGTTGAACCCACTCTGATACCATATGTAACGACCCTCGTCGTTACGACTTCATGCGATGCACCACAATTTTTTATTTTTTATTTTTAAGTAGGAAGGCAACAAAGAAAACAGTTAAACAACACAACTATACGACGAACACAATGCACATGGATCATGAAACAAACAACATTGACTCAGCACACTATCACATCATGCAATTGGACGAAACATGTGATAATCAAAAGACATATAGAAACAACTACCCACCCGACACAAGCAAGACAACACCGACAAGCTAAAGGACAAATTCAACAACCTGACCCAGTGGCTTCGATGAACAGTAACTATAAACCTCTATGATGCACAAACCCAACGCATTAAGGCATTACAAAACCAAGTACCAACATCCATTACAATGAACAATACATCCACATTGGGAAACACAAGACGCAAGATGCAAGGTGACATCCCTTAAATTAAATTGTGCAATTAACCGAAGGATTTCTAGGTTCCTACAAGGCAATCTGAGTGGTGAAACAACTAAGACCAAACACCATTTACAATTCTCCTTAAGGCACACAGTTATGCCATTGCATCAAACAATGATCTGAACATGATGTAATTTACACTATTTATTATACAAGGCACCTTCATGTACCTCAAACAAATATTTATACAATTAAAAGCATTCATTGATATATATATAATATTAATACTTATTTAATTATTATATATCATTTAAAAATAACTATATCAACCCTTATCAATTCATCTAATATTATTATCATTTAATTTTAAATATCATAAGAAGAATTCAGGTAAACCAAAACTTTCCAATATATTTATTATGGTGGGAACCCAATCCCCAATTCCATCGATTTATAGGTAAATTTTAACACTAACTAAATATCATTATACAAATTAACAATATAACTCATTGAGATGAAATGAATAAATAACTCGATATATCATAAGGCCCTTCAAATTAAAATAAGTTTCATTTGAAAATTATTTAACTCAACAACTTCCTGTACACAACTTGACCTTGATGCCTAACCTATATTCACTATCTTTTAAAACTGAAATGAATGGATTATTCTCATAACAAGTATATCAATTATATTTGTAATTGTTGTGATTTATCAATCGAATATATAGGTGTGAATTGGGTAAACGCTTTGAATAAATTGTAAATGTTGTGATTGGGGTAATTGATGTGATTTATCAGTCAATTATATTGCTCCCTTTTTAAACAATATCGATTTATCAATATATATCGCTATACTTTAAACCATACTATTCGTTGTCCCTTGAAAAATATATCGATTTAAAAACCAAATGTATCGTTGTCTTATACAAAGGATTCACAAACATAAACATGAATTTAGCAAGAAATTAAACTATATATCATTGTTGAATTATAAAAATGTTGTCATACATATCATAAAAACATTGTCCAATATTTATTGTCAACACATAAAAAATTGTCAAAAACGCAGTCATGATTGCTAACACATTGTCAACATTAATTCTCTATCCATGATTTATGTTAATTAAGGAAGATTCACTGTCTAACAATACTATCTAACAATTATACTATCTAACAAAATGTTGTCCAATAAATGTAATAAATTCGCAGTCTAATAAATGGTAAACTCGTAGTCTACTAAATGGTAAGTTCGTAGTCTAATGAATGGTAAATTCGCAGTCCAATAAAAGGGTAAATTCGCAGTCCAATAAATGAAATATTCTGCAGTCTAATAATAATAATAATAAATGTTGTCTAAAAATAATACCCACACAGTCCATTAAATCATTGTCCCTTAAATCTATGATAATGTTGTCTATCGTCAAATGATTTTTCTAGGAAAAAAGGGGTGAATCATCACGGATTTTCTATTTAAAGAAGCCAAGCAAATCATGGGGTATAAGTGGTGTAGGAGTTACCCCTAAACATAGATTATCAATCCAGAAATGTTGGGATTTATCATTCATTTCCCATTCGTTTACCATTCGTGTGCATATATTACACATTTCATTTATCATTCAATATCAGTCATTTACCATTCACAGAGAGTTTTATCAGTCATGTACGCCAACTATTGTCATACGGAATTGTAAAGAATGCATTGAATTTTCATATAGATTATATAAAAATTTCTACGACTGACATACAAAACTTGGTGTAGAGATAATCATTCACCGGGAAAGCATAAGATTAAAAATTCAGCAGTGAATCAATCAAACGCGGAGATAAAATTCTGGGAAGGATGCAGGGATTATGCATAAATAAAAATGCATGTTGGCATGTTTACAAGCAGAGTGTGCTTGTCATTAATGGCAAGAACAACAATGATGTTGGCAGGATTATAGGCAGAGTGGGCATGGCAAGAACAACAATGAAGACATAGCAGAGCAAGCTCGAGAAGATCAGGAGGAATAGAGTGAGTATGCAGATATCAAATCTCGAAAAGAAGCATAAGCTCAGGAGGAGAAGAGAATAGTATGCAGTGACGAGAAATATCAGAAGAGATAGTGTAGAGTTGCACATAGAGCGCAAGTGTGCGCCAGGGCCGAGGGTAAATTTTTCCAAAGATCAGGAGAGATAGCATTATGAGACACGCAAATGAGATCCCATACATCAAGGCTCACAGAAGGATCAAAGGTCGAGGCCTTTGACACTTATAAATTATTCCATGTCAAGAGGATGCATAAGCTCAGGAGGAGGAGTAGCAATGGCCATCAGATCAGAATTCAGATAGGGGGAGCGCCCAGAGGAGGATAATAGACCTCAACCATCAGATTGGAGCGCGAAGGACCAACAACAGTTAGATCCATTGGAGTTGCAAGGAGGATAAGCCAAGGAGTCGGTCAACACTCCAAAGCTACGAAGGTATCATGGTCGTTGGAGCCAGAGGAAACGTGGCGAGCGATTGGAATTTTGTTGACTCACAAACTGGAGAATTCAAAGGTGAGTGTTATGGGAAATCATGATATGCAAGGTTGAAAAATGACCTGGGTTGTTGGATCCAGAGGACACGTGGTGGGATATCATCATTTCGCTGACTCACAAATTAGGAAAGTCAAAGGCAAAGTTGTAGGAACTTGCAAGGTGCGAGGTCAAGACATGATCACATTCGTTGGAGCCAGAGGACATATGGAGAGAGATCATCATTTCGCCGACTCGCAAACTAGAAAATTCAAATTTGAGAGTTATAGTAACTCGTGATATGCGAAGTCGCGAAATTATTTGAGCTGTCAGATCACTGAGGATATGGACTGTTGATCTGATATGAAGTCTGAGTTTGTGATTTGATCATAGCCTTCCATCAAAGGGAAATATCTAAACCATTGATCGAATATGGAGTATTTTGGATTTCGCAAGTTGGGAGTTTCGAGGAAACTCATAGAAGGATTTCGTGATATGCGAAATCGCGACACACCCCTCTTACTTAGCCCCTGGTCACAAATAGTGGTCACATTAATGAAGGTTAAGGGAGGATATAGCATGTAGTTGGGCTCCACATCGGTGATCATCGAGATCATGATGTTCCCTTTTGATTAGCAAGCGGTCATGTGGAGTGAGAATAGAGGTAGGAGCTAGCGCTGCTAAGCTCTATTTCAGATATTGTGAATTGGGAAAATCGAGGTGACTTGCAGTCGATCACCCGATATGAAAAATCGTGAAATGAATGTTGAATAGGCGTTTGGTCACCGCCGATGGTCACATGAAGGAAGAGGCTAGAATCCGAAGAAGCCATAATTGACTGGCTGTAATTTCCATAACGAAGTGATGAAATCGGCCAGAGAACTTGAGGAGATGCAAGGTGATCACCAGAGGAGATAAAGAACCTCGAGGTAACTGCCAGTGGAATGAAGACTGATCAGAGAAACAATTGACAGATGGAAAAGTGTCAAAGTCTGTAACTACAATAGAGAGGATAAAGATCAACTGTGATAGAGAATTCAAAGAGTCACCCTGCCAGAGAATGAAGAGAATCTCATCATAACGACCAGTGATGATGAATGCATGAAGCTAACCACCAGAGAAGATGAAGAGTTTCCATGATGATCAGGAGATGACTCGGCATGGGAAATTGATGCATAACGATGAGGCAGAAATGAGTATGTAGTGGTATAGCACATGGAGAATGGAATTGGTGCACAGAGAATATAAAAATGCAGAACAGAAAAAAGATTGTTGTTTTCGTTGAGAGTGATTCATGCAAGAAGAGAGATGCAAATGCAGGAGAGAAGAGAAGCGTAGTAGAACAATGATGAGGCTAGTAAGCCATAGATAAATGTTGTATCATAGTGATAAAGTTGTAAGAGGCAAAACTTTATATTTAAGTGTGGTAGGGAGGTGCTAGGGAGCATTGGTGTCCTCATAGTTTCAAGCGGGTGCTTGAACACAGGGAGTTGTAGCCAGAAAAACTAGGGTGGAAGGGTGGTGCAAGGGAGAATTGTTGTTCTTTATTATACAAGTCAGTGCCTGTGTGACTGGAAGTTGGTGCTTCCATTCAGTTGGTGTTGGAACACTTAGGGATTTGGTGCTTCCTTCTAGTGGGTGGTAGAGAAACTAGGGAGTTGTTGCTTCCTTCTAGTGTGTGCTAGAGAAAACAGAGAGTTGGTTCTCTTAGCAAGTTGCATCTTGCAAAATATAGGTTCTAGCCTCAAGAGGATTTGGAGCTCATATGTATGACAATGTAAAGAAAATAAAGATTACTTATCATGTCAAGAAGAAGAGGTTTTTCCCTTTATGGGTTTCCTCAGGAAATATCTGTCTCTGTATATTTCATGTGTGTGATTGATGTTTGATATTCTATTTCTTACTTCTTTGCATCATTGTGATCGTCATTGAGTGTTCTGTGAAGAGTTTAAAATGGGCATAACTGTTTAAGAACAATAACAACTGATTCACCCCCCACCTCTCAGTTGTCCAACAATTGGTATCAAATACGACCCCTTTTATCTAAGGGTAGATCCTAGAGCTTAAACATGACTAGCCATGAAGGAACTTCAACCAACAAGGCCCCTCTATTCAATGGAACAAAATTTTCCTTCTAGAAAGTTAGGATGAGAACCTACACAATGGATTTAGGTGCAGATGTCTGGGATGTGGTAGAGACTGGTTATGTAAAGCCAGTTATACTAGCTAATAAGGTTGACAATTTAGAATTCAGCTTCAATGCTAAGACTATGAATTCTATTCTGAGTGGGCTTGCAGAAGCAAATTTTGTAAAAGTTATGCACTTAGAAACTGCCAAAGAAATGTGGGACAAACTCATTAGAAGTTATGAAGGTAATCATAAGGTAAAGGAAGCCAAGCTTCAAACCTACAGAGTACAGTTTGAACAACTAAATATGAAAGAGGATGAAACTGTTGGGAAGTACTTTCTGAGAGTTGAAGAACTAGTGAATGCAATGAAAGCACTTGGTGAAAAAATTGAGGAACCCTCTTTACTTCAAAATTTTTTGAAATCCCTGCCAGATAGGTTCAACCCGAAGGTCTCTATTATATAAGAACTTAACGATCTAAAATATTTGTCTTTTGATCAACTTCTAGGAACGTTGACTGCATATGAAATGAGGATAGTTAAAGATAAAACCACCTCCAAATAAGAATCATTTAACACAGATAAGAATGAGGATTCTGAGCCTGATAAAATTGAAGCAAAATTTGTGAGAAGAATAAAGAAAGGATCAGGAAAGTACCAAGGAAATTTTCCCTTCAAATGTTTTAATTGTGGAAGGATAGGTCACTTTGCATCCAAGTGTCCACACAAGAAGAAGGATGAGAACTATGAAGGTGAAGAGAAGTATAAATCAAGAGATTTGACAAAAAGAAAATTTTATGTGTAAACAATGATGATTCTTCAGGAGACACAGATAGTGATTATGATGGTGAAGATAAGGTTAATGACTTTGTGATTATGGCTGAAGAGGATTATGTTAATCAAAACATAGGAAGTGATGTTAATAATGAAGAAGTTGTGTTTGATATGGAAGGTGAACTAATCAGTTCCTTAGAAGAGATCAATAGACTCAGACTCGAGAAGAGAAAACAAAAACAATTGTTGATGCAGTTTGAAAAGAATGCTAAAAAACTTGATGAAGACTTTGCCCTGCTAAGGTGTAGTTAGAAGAGGAAAATAAAATAGAGGACATTATGAAACAACAATTATCAGAGAAGAAGGAAAGATGTGAAGCCTTGGAAGAAGAGGTAGTAAAATCCAGAAAAGAGATGGATAAGTTCAAAGCATTGTATCTCCAAAATCTTCCAATCATTAAAGCCTCAGATGGATTAACCACCATTCTGAATCAAAAAAGGAATCCAAATTTGAAAACTGGTTTGGGTTATGAAGAAGGATCAAGTTGTATTCAGCCAAGCAACAAAGAATCCATAAATTTTTTCAAGTCTACATTCATTGACAACAACAAATATGGAGAAACAGAGGAAGATAATCAGCTGCCAAGGAAGACTGAAAGAAAAAGTTCCAGAACTGAATCTGTAGAACAAAGAAATCGACCTGCTCAAATAAGACATCCATTTTTTAGGTACAAAGGATTTTTCTATGGATATTGTTTTATCTATTCTAACTTTGGTCACAAAGTTGTAAACTATTCACTAATATTTAGATATGAGCAATCAAAACACTAGAGGAATATATATCTACTGCAACAAAGAATGAGACAACCAAGTAACAAATAATCATAGACTGCAAATCATGTGATGGTTGGGAAAAGGACACAAGTTAAGCATAACAACTATTATGATCCTTTATTCAATGAACCAGAATGTTACACCTTCCATAATTATGGACATAAAGCTGCAAATTGTCGCTTACGGAAATATGAATCAGATCTGAATCCCTCTACTGAAAACGTAAAGGTTTGGAAGAAGAAAGAAAATTACAAGTGTGGATTACTGTTGTCAACTCAAAGACAAAAGAACCCCTGGGATATTGATAGTGGGTGCTCCAAACATATGACAGGAGACAAAAGTAAGTTTATGTCTCTAAGTGAAAGAAAATCAGGAAATGTAACCTTTGGAAATGATGCTCCTGGTAAAATCAAGGGTAAATGGATGGTGAGTTTAAGTAATGGTAAAGGAAAAGCCCAGGATGTTCTGCTTGTAGATGGGTTAACACATAATTTTCTCAGTGTAATTCAAATGTGTGACAGAGGATGTGAAGTGGTGTTCACTTCCAAGGACTGCAAGATAAAGTCTATAAACTCAGGACAAGTGGTGGCTAAAGGCATAAGGATAAATAATAATGTGTATCTGCTGAAATAATATAGAGAAGAGTGTCATCTAAGAAAACATGGTGAAATCTGGTTATGGCATAGGAGACTTGTACATCTAAACTTTGATCACTTAATCAAGCTTAGAAATATTGAGGCAGTAAAAGATCTTCCAAGAATATCAAAGCCACAAGACTTTGTGTGTAAACTCTGCCAAGTGGGAAAGCTAACCAAGACTCGGTTTAAATCCAAGAGATCTACTTCAACAGAGAAACCACTCCAATTAATTCATATGGATTTATGTGGACCATCAAGATAGGAAGGCACAGGGAAGGAAAAATACTTTATGCTGATCATTGATGATTACTCCAGACTTACTTGGGTTTCTTTTCTCAAAGAAAAAGCTGAAGCATTTGAGAAATTTAAAATATTTAAGGCTTTAACTGAGAATCAAATAGGTAATATGTTATAGGTAGTAATATTAGACAGAGGAGGAGAATTTATGTCAAGTGATTTTAAGGAATTCTATGATAAAAATGGGATCAAGAGAGAATACACAATCCCAAGAACTTCACAGCAAAATGGAGTAGTTGAAAGGCAAAAGAGAATAGTACAACAAATGGCTAGGTCAATGATGAATGAGAAGAACATTGGTCAAACATAATGGGTGGAAGAAATACACACAACAGTCCATGTTCTTAACAAAGCCCACCTCAGACCACACAGTGACAAGACACCTTATGAATTGTGGTATGGGAGACCTGCTTCAATCAAACACTACAAAGTCTTTGGGAATAAGTGTTACATAAAGAATAATAATGAGAACCTTGGCAAGTATGATGACAGGGCTGATGAAGGCATCTTCTTAGGGTATGCTACAAACAATAAAGGATATAGATGGTATAATAAGAGGTTGCATAAATTTGTTGAATGTATTGACATAAAATTTGATGAAGGAGTCTCAGTAGGAGAGGTGAATAATACTGAATCAACAACAAAGGATATAGATGAAGTTGAAGTTGAATAAGTACAAGAATCAAAAAAAGAAGAATCTGAGTCAGATGAATATGCAAATACTCAAGCAGACTCAAATTAGCAGACAACATCAAATTCTTCCTCCAGAATTACTCAAAAGAATATTCATGCAAGTCAAATAATTGGTGAGAAAGGAAAAGGTGTACAAACCAGGAGAAGGATAATAAAAAACACTGAGCGATCACATATAGCCTTCATATCCATGGTGGAACCCAATAACTTTAATGAAGCTAGTGAAGATGTAAACTGGTTAAAATCAATGAATGAGGAACTAGACCATATTGAAAAGAATGACACTTGGAAACTCGTTCCTAGGCCCACAAATAAAAATGTAATAGGATCCAAATGGGTCTACAAAAATAATATGAACGAGCAAGGAAATATTGTAAGAAATAAGGCTAGATTGGTATGCAAAGGATATGCTCAAATAGAAGGATCGGACTTTGATGAAACATTTGCGCCTGTAGCAAGATTAGAAGCTATTAGAATGTTTCTTACCTATGATTGTCATAAGAAGTTTAAAGTTTATCAAATGGATGTCAAGTCATCTTTTCTAAATGGAGATATAAAAGAAGAAGTTTATATGGAACAATCAGAAGGTTTCCAACTGTCAGATAACCCTGACTTTTTCTGCAAGCTAAAGAAATCCTTATATGGGTTGAAACAAGATCCTCGTGCCTAGTATCACGGACTGGATACGTATCTACAAGACAAAGGATTCAAGAGAGGAACATTTGACAAAAATCTATATAGCAAAATAGAGGGTAATGATATGCTTATTGTGTTGGTCTATGTAGATGACATCATCTTTAGTAGTAATAATGCTTCATTGGTACAATGGTTTGCTTCTACCATGCAGTCTAAATTTGAAATGTCTATGATAGGGGAACTACCATTTTTTCTTGTTCTGCAAATTACTCAGAGGTCTGAAGGGATATTTCTTCCTCAAGAAAAGTATCTAAGCGAATTGTTGAAAAGGTTCCAAATGGAAGATTCTAAACCTATGAGAAAACCTATGGTCATTGGATGTAAGTTAAGAAAGGATGTTGTTTCATTTGATGTTGATCAGAGTTGATATAGGTCTATGATAGGCAATGTATTTTATAACACAACATCCCATCAAGACATAATGCATGTTGTTGGAATGGTAGGAAGGTATCATTATGCACCTAAGCAAATTCATTTGTTAGCTATCAAAAGAATATTTAGATACTTGAAAGGAACAATGGACTACGACCTATGGTATCCTAGGAATCAGAATTTTCATCTATCAGTCTATTCAGATGTTGATTGGGATAACTGCGTGTATGAAAGGAAAAGAACGAGTAGAGGTGCATTCTTCTTAGCAAATTCCCTTGTATCATGGTTGAGCTAGAAACAAGGTTCCATTTCCTTATCAACTACAGAAGCTGAATACATTGCAGCTACTACATGTTGTACCCAAGTATTGTGGATGATTCAGACACCTACAGACTTGGAGGTAAATTATACTGCACTGATTCCAATCCATTGTGATAATTCCAATGCAATTAGTGTGTCAAAGAATCTTGTCTTCCACTCCAACACCAAGCATATACCCATCAAGTATCACTTCTTGAGGGAACAGGTAACCAACTCTATGGTTTCTTTGCATTATATTCTATCCAAAGATCAGATTGTTGATATCTTCACTAAACCTCTTGCACAAGCTCAATTTGAGTATCTACGCCATAATTTGGGCGTGACCTCACTATCAACCTAAGAGGGTCCATCCTATCAAGGGGATTATGTATTGGTTGAATATCTAATACCTCTAAAAACTACTGCAACAACTCAGGGGGAGCATGTTTTCTTTGGCATTGATGTCAAAGGGGGAGAAAAGGTCTGGATGTTGCAGTTGGAGATCTAAGTAGAACAATTCAACCGTTCAAGGTTACCATCAATGCCAAAGGGGGATATTGTTGGCATGTTTACATGCAGAGTGTTCTTGTCATTGATGGAAAGAACAACAGTGATGTTTGTAGAATTACAGGCAGAGTGTGAATGCAAAGAAAAACTACGAAGACACAATAGAGAAAGCTTGAGAATCTCAGGAGGAATAGCGTGAGTATGCAGAGATCAAAGCTCGAAAATAAGCGTAACCTCAGGAGGAGAAGCTAAAAGTATGCAAAGACAAGAAATCTCATAAGAGATAGTGCATATTTGCATGTAGAGCATAGGTGTGTGCTAGTCCAAGGGTAAATTTTTCCAAAGCTCAGGGGAGATAGAGTTCTGAGACGTGCAAATGACATCCCAATCAAGGCTTATAGATAGATCAAAGGTCAAGGCCTTTGAAACTTAGAAATTCTTCCAAGTCAGGAGGATGCATAAGCTCAGGAGGAGGAGCGACAGTGGTTGTCTGTTAGGGTCCTAACCCACACATAGGTAGATCAATATATTCAGATGTAATAAAGGTCAATATTAATAAGGCATTTCAATAAAATAGAATAAGGTGGATGTGAGAAGACCTAATAGAAGCTTCCACTTCTAGAAGGATCTTCCTCTAGATGCTTCTCTTGATAGACATATTTAGTATAAATAAGGGTCAAGGGTATGAAAAACCTAGCTTGGAGATTATTGTAACAGAGCATTGCTCGACTGGAGGTTGCCCCCTCGAAGAGGCCCATGCACATTGCTTTCTGAATCAAAGTGTTATTTCTATTGTTATTCTTATATCATTTATGTGTTATTGTGGAGATTATGCTGGTTATATTACTGTTATTCTGCCATTTCTAGCATTTTATTTTTGTTCTGCATACTTTTTATATCCGGTATATTACAAGTGGTATCAGAGCACTTTCCTTGGCAGAAATTGTGGGAATTTTTTTTTCCAGGGTAGAGATGTATTCTGGTGTATTTAAGCCACAAAGATCTGTCGTTACACACATAAACCCATGGTTGAGGGATTCATACACACAGGAAATACAAGTGGTTCTTAAGTGCACATATGTTGGCCACCCTTGTAACCCCTGTTGGTACCCCTTCGAGTGGTAGCGCATCAGACAACACCTATGTACGGATCAGCCTAGATTTCCTGAAGCCCCTGAGAACAACACTCAGGAAGATACTCTCTAGTACCTGGGTAGTTGGGTAGTACGACTAAGGGTACGGTCTATCCTCCTTAGTTAGTTCCATGATATATTGGGATGAGTACTACTGTTGGACCCCGCACGTATATCAGAGAGTTATAGCATAGAGAAAACCCTTGTCTGTAGAACCCTTGAATACCTAACCCTTGGGGGATAGAAACTTAAACAAATTAAAACAAACAAGATCTATTGTCATGCAATTGTGTTCGAGTTGCCAAGTAAATACACATTTATTTCTGGTTAAGTATTTGGGGATTTCATCACTGTAGTATTCTTCAGACCGGAGTATAACTCCACAGGTGTAAAAAAAAAAAAAAGTCTGGAAATTTTTTCACTATTATTTTAGACCTATTCCATTAGATTCATCTCTTCGCCCTTATCACATTCATCCATATCATTTTTTGGAAAAAAATTTGACCCCACCCGCCCCTTTTCAGTTAAACATCCTCATGGCCCATACCTATAGCCAAGACCTGCAAGCTCGCTTCAACACCTTGCAATCTGGTTTCCTCGAGACCCAAAAAGAAGTGAAACAACTCAGTGCTACTGTTGCCTCCATTGATACATCCATCAATAAAACCATAAATACAACCATGCAGTCCTCAATGGAGGAAGTCAAACAAGAACTGACCACCTAGCTTGAATCTTTCTTTGCATCACTCTGCACCAAACTGAAGATCCCTACATATGAACCTTTCTTTGACGCACCTCCAAAGACTGAAGGTGAACATTCCTCCCATTCCCATACCTTTCAACCCCATCACTTTCAACGTGACCTATGCCTTTCGCGGGTAGATGTGACCAAATTTGATGCCTCCGACCCCACTGGTTGGGTAACCCAAATTGTTATAACCCTAAAATGCACCATACAGGTTTACCTAACATCAGGCCAGCTCATGCCTCTTCCTAGCCAAAGCCTTGCTGAGTAATTCCTCAAAAACCACTTAAAAACAAGCAACCCGCGCCCTAACTTCTCACTGGGCGCGG
>ML785447.1:384312-396387 GCA_009831015.1 Picea engelmannii
CAGTAGCAAGGAGACAACAACTCAACGGAGGATCTACTTCAACCTTCGGAAAACAAGGTTAGTTCATTCTTCCTGTGCTTGTCTGAGAAAAGGGGTTGAGATTTTGGGTAGAAGGTAAAAAGGTTAAATCTGAAGGGTCATTTTCTACGTATAAGTTTAGAGCCCTAGCTTATTAGTCCGTAGGGTAGAAATACCCAATAACACAAATGGAACATTATTTCTCTTTATACGACATTACAAATGAATTGGCCAAACTCCAGTATGGTGTTCTCCATCTAGATCAAGAACGTTGGCAATGGTTGCAATGGAGAAAAACTTCCCGTCAAGGGTATATTGCTTGGACCCAATTTGTGACTGAGCTTTATGAACGCTTTGACATGGACACCAACCATTTGGGCCGTTTGACAAAGTTGAAACAATCAGGAATAGTAGAAGACTTCATAGATGCTTTTGAGTGGATGGATTTTTGAATAGAGGGCATGACTGATGCTTTCTTTCGAGAGTGTTTTATCAGTGGCCTCAAGGATGATATTCGGGCCCATGTCCTTATGGCTCGACCCTTGAGTTGGGTAGAGGCTACTAAAAGAGATAAAGAAGCACAACAAGTTGTATCCTCTCAAAACCGAAAACCCTCCTTTATCCCTCGCCCTAAACCGGTAAATCCCACTACTCCCTCCGCCCCATTAATGATCCAAAAATTGACTAGGGATGAAATGGATGAACGCCAACTCAAAGGCCTTTGTTATAATTGTGATGAAAAATATTTCCTGGGCCACAGGTGTAAGGAACAAAATATTTTAATGGCCATCTCTGAGGATATTTCCGAAGAGGATGTTGAAACTCCCCTTGTGTCTGAGTCACCTAAAATCACTGACATAACCCCTCCCTCAGACTCTCCCGAAGTGGAACCGATCATTTCCCTCAATGCTCTCACTGGATTCTTGGCTCCCCAAACCCTCAAGTTATTCAGTTACATCAAGCATCGGAAGGTCATAATTCTGGTTGATAGTGGAAGCACCCATAATTTTATTCATCGCCACATTGCCCAAGAAGCCCATTGCTACATCCATGCCATCAACAATTTCCAAATCATGATTGCCAATGGTGGTTCCATGAAATGTGGAGGGCATTGTGAAAATGTGCATCTCCAAATCGGTGACTACCACCTAAAATCCCATATGTTTGCTATCGACATGGGTGGTTGTGACATTGTGTTGGGTGCACACTAGCTAAGAACTCTGGGTCCCATTCTCATGGATTTTAAGGCATTAATCATGCAATTCGACTAGGAAGGCCACCAATACAAATTCCAAGGCATCAATGTTGGTTCACCTGAGGTCATTAGTTCCCATCACATGGAAAAGATGCTCAAAAAAGGTCATTCTGGTGTCATTTCCCAACTCCATGCCATATAAGAAACAAAGACACCCCCGGTGCTGCAAGACCTCCAAGCCCTCCTTTCTAAACATCAAATGGTATTTTCCATACCCCAAGGACTCCCTCCTTCCCATAGTGTTCATGATCATTCCATTCCCCTTGTACCCGAAAGCCTTCATCCCAATATCCGTCATGGTCTTGTAGTCATGGTCCTGAAGAAAGAAGGTTCTTGGAGAATGTGTCTTGACTTCTGTGCCCTCAACAGACTAACCATTAAAGACAAATTTCCCATTCCTATCATTGATGACCTCCTGGATGAATTGAGTGGTGCCCAATTCTTTACTAAACTTGATCTTCACTCAGGCTATCACCAGATACGTATGAAAGAGGAAGACATTCCCAAGACGACCTTTCGAACTCATGAGGGCCACTATGAGTTTTTGGTCATGCCCTTTGGCTTGTGTAATGCCCCCTCCACCTTCCAAAGCCTCATGAATCATTTCTTATGTCCATTTCTCCATCATTTCTTAGTTTTCTTTGATGATATCCTCATCTATATAAAAACCTAGACAAACCATCTTACTTACGTGGATCGAGTTCTCCATCTACTCTCTCAGCACCAACTTTTCCTGAAACAGTCTAAATGTGCTTTTGTTGCCTCGGAAGTAGAATACTTAGGTCATCTAGTTGGCAAGGATGGCGTCAGGGTGGATCTAAAAAATATTGAAGCTATGCAAGACTGGCCACACCCAAAGACTCTCAAAGGCTTGCGTGAAATATTGTAGCACCTCTCACTGCTCTTCTAAAAAATATCTCTTTCACTTGGACTCCAGCCACTACTCAAGCTTTTCAAACCTTGAAGACGACCATGTGCACCACTCCAGTTCTGGCCCTTCCTGATTTCACAAAGACCTTTGTGTTGGAATGTGATGCCTTAGGGAAAAAAATCGGTGTTGTCCTTAAGCAAGAGGGTTGACCTTTGGCCTTCACCAGCAAGCAACTATCTGAAAGGAATCTAGGCAAACCCATTTATGAAAATGAAATGTTGGCTATTCTACATGTCGTTGATATGTGGCACCCTTATCTCTTGGGGAAATGTTTCCAAATTAATATAGACCATCAAAGCCTCAAGTACTTTTTGGAACAACGCATTTCCTCCCTGGAGCAACAAAAATGGGTGACTAAGATCTTTGGATATGATTATTAGATCAGGAAAAGACAATGTGGTGGTGGATGCACTGTCCCAAAAATATGAAGAAGAAGGATCCCTTTTTTCTCTTTCCTTCATTGTACCAGATTGGCTCCAAGCTATGTGCCAGGAATGGCTACAAGATCCCAAAAGTTCACATCTAATCCAACAATTGCAGACCAATGTTGCAGCTCCCCCAGGGTACTCTTGGCTCCAGGATGAGCTTCGATACAAAGGCCATTTGTATTTAAGCAAACAATCAAAGCTTAAATCCACGGTACTTTCTGATCTTTATGCTACACCCACAACGGGGCACTTCGGGTTCACCAAAACCTATGACAGGGTCAAACATTATTTTTTCTGGGATGGTATGAAACAGGACATCCATAATTTTATCGCTGAATGTGAGGTGTGTCAATGCAACAAGGGAGAAATAGTAAAATCTCTGAGCACACGACAACCGCTTTCGATTCCACCTGCTATTTGGAAGGATATCTCTATGGACTTTATTACTATCTTACCCAAATCGGGAAATAAATCAGTCATAATGGTGGTTGTGGATCGCCTTTCCAAGTATGCTCATTTGTGCGCTCTTCAACACCCATTTACTGCATCCACGGTGGCTCAAATTTTCATGGATGAGGTCTTCAAGCTTCATGGGATGCCGCACTCTATTGTTTATGATCGTGACCCAACTTTCACAAGTAGTTTTTGGCAAGAACTGTTTAAGCTACAGGGCACCCAATTGCATCTCAGCACAACTTATCATCCCTAGACTGATGGTCAAACGGAAGTTGTCAACAAGTGTTTGGAAACATATCTGAGGTGTTTTGCCTATGAAAAACAAAATCAGTGGGCTCAATGGTTACCCCTACCTGAATGGTGGTACAACACTTCCTACCATACAGCTACATGCATGACTCATTTTAAAGCAGTATATGGACAGAAGCCACCTTTAGTTCTCTCATACTTACTGGGTACCCCGAAGGTCCAGGCATTTGACCAAGCACTTACAGTTCGAGAGGATATTCTTCGTACCCTTAAAGAGAACTTGGTCATGGCACAAAATCGCATGAAGCAACAAGTAGATCAAGGTCGCTCTGAACGTCAATTTGCAGAAGGGGATCAGGTGTTTCTGCAACTGCAACCATACAAGCAAACTTCCCTTAAAGCCGAGCATTGTCAGAAGCTAGCGACCAAATTTTATGGTCCTTATACAGTTCTCAAGTGTGTGGGACAAGTAGCCTATCAGTTAGCTATGCCCAATCAGTCGAAGCTACATCCTGTTTTTCATGTTTCATGCTTAAAGAAGGTGATTGGAACTAGGTGCCAAATTCAAACCAACCTTCCTGAGTTAGCTGAAGAAGGATCCATTTGGCTACAGCCAGAAGCAGTTTTGGACCAGCATGAGCATCGCCTGCGTTAGAGAACCATCAAGGAAGTGCTAGTCCAGTGGAAAGATACAACTCCAGCAGATGCCACTTGGGAACCAGCTACCATTCTGCAGCAGTTTCCACATATCAAGCCTTGAGGACAAGGTTGTTTTTAAGGGGGCGGATATGTTAGGGTTCTAACCCACACATAGATAGATCAATATATTCAGATGTAATAAAGGTCAATATTAATAAGGCCTTTCAATAAAATAGAATAAGGCAGATGTAAGAAGACCTAATAGAAGCTTTCGCTTCTAGAAGGATCTTCCTCTAGATGCTTCTCTTGATAGACATATTTAGTATAAATAAGGGTCGAGGGTATGAAAACCCTAGCTTGGAGATTATTGTAATAGAGCGTTGCTCGACTGGAGGTTGCCCCCTCGAAGAGGCCCGTGAAAATTGCTTTCTGAATCAAAGTGTTATTTCTGTTGTTATTCTTATATCATTTCTGTGTTATTGTGGAGATTATGTTGGTTATATTACTGTTATTCTTCCATTTCTAGCATTTTATTTCTATTATGCATACTTTTATATCTGGTATATTACATCGTCATATCAGAATCCAGACAGGAGGAGCACGCAGGGGAGGATATTAGACCTCAGTCATCATATCGGAGCGCGAAGGACCAACAATGGTTAGATCCAGTGGAGCTACAAGGAGGATAATCCCAAGAGTCAGTAAACACTCCAAAGCTACGAAGGAATCATGGTCATTGCAGCTAGAGGACACATGGCGAGTGATTGGAATTTCACTGACTCACAAACTGGAGAAGTCAAAGGTGAGTGTTGTGGGAACTCGCGATATGCGAGGTCATGAAATGATCTGGGTCGTTGGATCCAGAGGACACGTGGAGGGACATCAACATTTCGCTGACTTGCAAATCAGGAAAGTCAAAGGAAGAGCTATAGAAACTCGTGAGGTTTGACATCGCGACATGATCAAAGTCATTGGATCTAGAGGACATGTGGTGAGAGATCATCATTTCACTGACTCACAAACTAGAAAAGTCAAAATTTAGAGTTATAGGAACTCACGATATGCGAAGTCGTGAAATAATATGAGCCATCAGATCACCGAGGATATGGACTGTTGATCTGATATGAAGTCCGAGTCTGTGATTTGATCACAGTCGTCCATCAAAATGAAAGATATGAATTGTTGATCCGATATGGAGTATTTCAGATTTCACGAGTTGGGAGTTTTGAGGCAACTCATAGCAGGAGTTTGTGATATGCGAATTCGCAATGCACCCCTCTTGCTTGGCCCATGGTCACAACTAGTGGTCACATTGATGAAGGTTAAGGGAAGAGATAGCATGTAGCTAGGCTCCACATAGATGATCGTCGAGATCATGACGCACCCTTTTGATTGGAAAGCGGTCATAGCTAGTGGTCACGTGGAGTGAGAATAGAGGTAGGAGCTAGTGCTACTAAGCTCCATTTCAGATATCGTGAGTTGGAAAAATCGAGGTGACTTGCAGTCGATCACCCGATATGCGAAATCATGAAACAAATTTTGAATAAGTGTTTGGTAACCGCCGTTGGTCACATGAAGGAAGAGGCTAGAAGCCGAAGAATCCTTAATTGACTGGCTGTAATTGCTAGAACGCAGTGATGAAATTGGCCAGAGAACTCGAGGAGCTGTAGGGTGATCGCCAGAGGAGCTGAAGAGATTCGAGGTAACTGCCAATGGAATGAATATTGTTTAGAGAGACAATTGATATAAGGAAAAGTGTCGAAGTGTGTAACTACAACAGAGAGGATAAAGCTCGACTGTGACAGAGAAGACGAAGATTCACACTACCAGAGAAGATAGAGAATCTCAGCATAATGACCAGTGATGATGAACGCATGGAGCTAACCGCCAGAGAAGGTGAAGAGTTGCCATGATGATCAAGACATGACTTGATGTGGGAAATTGATGCAGAATAGTGAGGCAGAAAGGAGTATGCAGTGGTATAGCGCATGGAGCATGCACTTGGTGCATAGAGAATATAAAAATGCAGAACAAAGAAGAGATTTATGTTTCCATTGAGAGTGATTCATGCGAGAAGAGATACGTTGATGTAGGAGAGCAGAGCAACGTAGAAGAACAGTGATGAGACTGGTAAGCCATTGATAAATGTTGTATCATTGTGATAAAGTTGTAAGAGGCAAAGATTTATATTTGAGGGTGGTAGGGAGGTGCTAGGGAGGATTGGTGTCCTCAGAGTTTCAAGTGGGTGCTTGAACACAGGGAGTTGTAGCTTCCATCTAGTTGTAGCCAGAAAAACCAGGTTGGTAGGGTGGTACAAGGGAGAAATGTTGTTCTCTATTATAAAGGTCCGTGCCTGTGTGACTGGTAGTTGGTGCTTCCATCCAATTTGTGCTAGAACACTTAGGGAGTTGGTGCTTCCTTCTAGTGGGTTCTAGAGAAACCAGACAGTTAGTGCTTCCTTGTAGTGGGTGCTAGAGAAAAAAGAGAGTTGGTGCTCTCATCAAGTTGCAACTTGAAAAACAGAGGTTGTATCCTTAAGAGCAGTTGGAGCTCATAAGTATGATAGTGTAAAGAAAATAAATATTACTTATCATATCAAGAAGAAGGGATTTTTCCCTTTATGGGTTTCCCTAGGAAATATCTGTCTCTATATATTTCATGTGTGTGATTGATGTTTAATATTCTATTGCTTACTTCTCTGCATCATTTTGATCGTAATTGAGTGTTTTGTGAAGAGTTTAAAATGGGCATAATTGTTTAAGCACAGTAACAACTGATTCACCTCCCCTCTCTCAGTTGTCCAACAATGGGTTATGGTCGGACCATGTTTGCGGTAGTACGACTATCATTAGACCAAAATCCGTGGGTGATTAGTAAACTCATCACTGCTAGAGCTAATGGATCCACGAGAGGCTGTTAGACCATGTCGTGAGTCCCAAAGGAGGTGTTGACCACCAAGTCAACAATCTCCCCCTCAACACCAACTAAGGTACTCAACACCAATCGAGTGGACTCGAACTCGTAACCTTTCTCTCTGATACCATTTTTGTAGTAGTACGGCTATCGTTAGACTAAAACCAATGGGTGATTGTTAAACTCATCACCGCTAGAGTTAATGGATCCACGGGAGGCTGTTAGACCATGTCGCGAGTCCCGAAGGAGGTGGTGACCACCAAGTCAACAACACAGAGATAAGAGGTTAAACATTCAGAGACAAATCAATTAAACGTAGAGATGCTCATTCACAGAAATGAAAAGGCTAATCATTTGACAATGAATCAATAAAAAACGTAAAGATACTCATTCACAAGAAGGGCGAAAGGATTAGAGATCAATCAGAAAGGAAGAATGCAAAGATAAATAAGGGATGGAGAGCTGTGAAAAAATTACCCTTCACTTACTATCCATGCATAGGAAAGAAGGGCATTTGAATCTATAGATATTTTAACACTGGAGTAACGACCGTCAATTCATCTCTTGGCCAACTTCTCAGGAACGGAATAATAACTAAAGGGATAAGGGATGAAAGATAAAAACACAAATTCTTCTTCGTAATAATCAATAAAAACAAACACAAATAAGTCATTGCAATTAGATTTTGGGTTCACCAAGGGAAATCAACTCACAATACAATGAGCATAAGGCTAGGATGACTTTAAGTCCTTGATCATAAAACACTGAAAAAAACATAATATTTAACACAGTAGAGGTGCAGTACTGAAGGCATAGGAATAATAGTAAACTACCATTCAAAATATACACATGTGTACCGTAGCCAAATGCGAAAGCTCTGAGTTATTGTCCAATGTGTGCTCCACTTAGCTCCCACTTCCTGACCGATGTGACCTCACCGATACCTCCCAGCCAACCCTAGGGGTAATCTTCTTCCTCTTCAGCCCCCCGAGACGCAAAGGGGCCATGCACACAATAACATAGAACTTCTAGCACACAATTTGCCTCGCAAGGTCGAGCTACCACTCTTTACCCCAGCTAGGTATCCCAACTCCCACAAGAGAAGTTCAGTCAAGAAAAAAATTTAGTAGCGTAACATTGCGCAAAAAGATGAGATCCATACTCCTCCTCCTCCATCCTTTTTATAGAGTTTTCAAGTAACTAGTTTCCCAAATTCTCATTAATTTCCTTTTTCATTTAATTAATTAGGAAAAACCTCCCCCATACACATGTCACCCATCCCCTAGTTGCACCATAAAAACAATTTTATTAATTAATTAACTATTCCTATTTCCTTCACCCACCTAAAAGCATGCCTAAAAATTCTCCTTGGTGTCCCAATATTCCCTTACAAAGCTTAAATGACTTACTCCTTACTTAATTCCTAGTTGAGTTCATAAATAGCAAGTTCCCAAGGAAAGATTCCTTACCAAGTTAGACATTCAACTTTTTCTTTATGTTTCCCCTTTTATTTAGGTTTCCCCTTTTTCTTTAAGTTTCCTATTTCTTTTAAGTTTCCCTCTTTTTCCTTTTTAACTAAAAGTCTATTTAGCAAGTGTAGATAAAACAACCATTTACCCTTTTTTCTTCATTAATTAAAAATTAATTTAGTACTTGTGTAGATGAAACAACCATTTAGCCTCTTTTCTTTTTAACTAAAATTAAATTAGAAAAAATAAATAAAAAGAACCATTTCCCTTTTTAAAATTTTAATCCTTCATTATAATTTTGACTTTAATAAATAAATTTGAATTTCTTACCCCCCTTCTTATTACATGTTTATTTGTTATTATTTTTTATTTTTTTGACCACATGTTCTACTTAGACCTAGATTTTAATTTCACTAGGTTCGGCGACATTTTTATGAGGGAAAATTGTTTTTAAATATTGTTGATCACACAATTCATTTTAAGGCCGACTAGTTTTATTCACTTACTAGTTAAAATCATGATGTGCCCTTCAAGATGCACTAGTTTCTCCAAGGGTGCCACTCGCCTCTTTTTGTTTTCCTTGTGCAATGTTCCCTTCAGGACGCACTATGTGCTCCAAGGGTGCCACTCGCCTCTTGACTGACTTGGTAGACATCAAACTCCTGGAGTCAGTACTTTGCCAGGTGATCTTGTGGGAGACTAAGGGCCTCTAAGGAATAAGTCCCCTACCTTTATTGTGCGCCCCTTAAAATCATCGTGAACGATTATCACCGTCTTCCCTCACGGAATCGTGGGTCTTCTCAAACTAGGCAATCGTTAATCTACAGTTCGAGCCACGATGTGAGTGCTAGTAGGTTGTGGCAGGGTTGCTGCCACACCTCTCGCTCAAAGTCTCAGGTTGTCCTGAGTGACCCCTCTACTCCAAATGTGAGTATGGTCGACAAGGTGTCGTTATCCTGCATCCATCGACGAATCATTTTAGCAACAATAATCAATCATCATATAATCTAATCATATGTACATGTGTCACATCAATAACATTCAAACCCAAAAGTCCACTCCCTAACTCGATCCAGAGTCCAAGGGGTTTCAATGATGCCTCTGCATCCTCAATGTCCAAAGTCCTGCACACTTAGGGGAACCCGGTCAATAGAACCAGTCTATGTGAATACAACAAAATAACATATCATCAATCCATAATGTCTCATAATCATAATCGAACAACCAATAGTATAATAATCTGGATAACTTGAAAGCAAGTGTCCTCAAAGAATAAGTTCGCTTAGTGTGCGCAAGAGCGGGATGTTACAATAATGCTTCAAATGGGATCATATTCAATTATTCTTGATACCCATTATTATAATAAAACTCAACCAAATGAAGATAATATTTCCACTTGGAAGGTTGATCCATTACATACATTCTTAACATATCTTCAATTATTTGGTTGATTCTCTCTTTCTTCTCATTTGATTTTGGATGATATGTTGTGCTAAAATTTATATTTGTGACAAATCCTTTGAACAACCCTTTCTATAAATTTGAAGTGAACTTGGAATCTTTATCGAACACCATGCAACCTAGCAGTTTCCTTCATATATATTTTTTCAATGTTATCTTCCTTATGCATCGTCTTGACTAGAATAAGATGTGAAGCCTTTGTAAGCTTGTCCACCACTACCATTATGGAATCATGTTGACTTGTTGTTCTAGGAAAATTGGTAATGAAATTTATGGTAACAATATACCATTTCCACTCAGGAATGGGTAATGACTGCAGAAATCCCACTAGATATATATGCTCAACCTTTACCTTCTAACATTCCATGCATCTAGAAATAAAATCAACTACATCCTTCTTCAAACCAGGGAAAAAGTATTTACCTCTTACAATTGCAATTTTTTTATGATAACCTAGATGTCCAACATATGGCTCGTTGTACATCTCTTTTAAAACTAAATGTCTCAACTCCTGAGAGTTAGGAACATAAACTTTGGTCCTATACAAGACGATTACATCCTCTTCAAGCATGTAATATTTACATTTCTATTGTACATTATCATGATGTAAGATTTATTTAACTTACACATAATGTTAGTATGTTATTAAATATTCTAGAATTATATATTTTAAATGTATCTTGCACATACTAATGGCTATATCATGCATCTAATTCACCCTTATACTAAGTGCATTGACTATTTTATTCTCTTTCCCCTTAATGTGCTTTATATAAAAATCATAGTCCCTAAGGAATTCCAACCATCTAACTTGTCTAGCATTCAATGTTTTTTGTACAAATAGATACTTCATACCACTATGGCCTATCATTAGTTTGAATTTTCTTCCCATGAGATAATGCCTCTATATTTTCATCACATGAAAAATTGATTCCAATTCCAAGTCATGTGTGGCATAGTTCCTCTCATGCACCTTCAACTTTCTTGACTAATAGCAAATTAGATGCCTCTTTTTGGTAACAAATCCACCAAGCTCTTCTTTACATGCATTTGTGCATAGAAAAAAATCATCATTTCGATATGCAATTTTCAATATAGGTGCATGATGGTCATTTTAATCACCTTTATAATTACTAGAGAGGTAATCAAAGAGTCTGTACATTAAATTTTCAACCTGGTGTTCTGATTTGACTTACGAGTTACCATGCACTTTATGTGTAGGCTACATTTCCTAGTTTCACTGGTTTGTCTAGTGTGCAGGGATATGTGGAAATCCCACTACACCATGATGGAAATTAAATTGTGGAAAAGTAAATCACACCACACATTGACAGGAAAAGGGAAGCGTTGGAAAGTAAATCACACCACACATTGACAGGAAAGTAAAGTCTTGGAAAGTAAATCACACCATGCATTGATAGGAAAGTAAAGTGTTGGAAGGTAAATCACACTACACAATGATAGGAAAGTAAAATGTTGTAAGGTAAATCCCACCACACATTGACAGGAAAGAAAATTGTGTCAAGAAAGTAAATTGTGGAAGTTAAATATAAATATTCAACAAGAAAATAAACCACGGTTCTTAAAGACATCATAAAAACAAAATATTTATGGAAAATAAACCTCACTTCATAAATTCATAAAGAAAAATTGTAGAAACAAATATTTACAAAAATCAATGAAATCGCACAACAAGAAATAAAAACTACATAACCTACACAACATTATGTTCTATTAGAGTGGGCCTTGACTCCATAGGTCAGAATGATGATATTAATCTACATAATTATTAAATTTGACACTCACTACTTCTACAACATACAAAAAATAAATAATAATGAAGCTTAACATTTAAATTAAATAACAACTCTTGCAATCCAAGGTGGGTGTCTTCCTCTATTCCCAAGCATCTCCTTCTCCTCAAGACAAATATGGAACTCCCTTTTGTACATGATATTGTTTTTAAATAAAAATAAGAATTGTTCGAATATAGATCCACTTGAGAATCAATAAATCTCAAGTGATTATAATCATTTTACAACTTTATAAAATACAAAAAATGATTTCCAATATTCTTGCTAATTCCAATGAATTTTGGAATGTATTTAATCGTCAAATTCATAATAAGATACGTCATTTACAACAAATTTCCCAAAACATGCTCAAAATAATGATTAATGGAGTGGGAATCTCTAGATCCATTTCATATATGGGATCTTTTTAAATTCATAATAAAAATGAATATATATATATATA
>ML785447.1:396662-456328 GCA_009831015.1 Picea engelmannii
TATATATATATATATATATATATATATATATATTATTCTCTTCCCCAAGTACTTGCATAATTGGTGGTGGTCAATTTCCTAATATGTAGCATGCTAACTCTGCGACACGTGGATCCACAAATATTTTGTACCATTATTTCGAATTTTATTCAACTTGTAGCTTGTGGACCCATTGCATAAGATATTGAATTAACATCCTATCATAACTTGTCCACAAATAAGCCATTATTAAGCCATATTGTAAGATCCTATCATGTCATAACTTGTCTCCTAATGTTAATTAGATTTTTAATTGAAATACTAAAGAAAGGAAATGGAAAACACCTTATGCCAAAATTATGGTTTTAAGCATTAAGAAGCATAAATATGGATTTATGGGTAAGTGAAATGATATGTAAATGATGATGAAAATATGATGAAAAGATGGCAATGTTGATGCCCATCACTGTACTGGTTTATAAATCCTTTAAGTGAAAATTTCCTTCATACTTTATAGTCCATTCAAATTTGATTCCTTTCTTTTGTAAGGAGGTGGTTGAGTGTGCAATATTGGAGAAACCCACAAACAATATCCTATAATAACTATCTAGGATCATAAATTATCTAACCTCTAAAAGATTCTTTAGTTCTATCCAACCTATTATTGCTTCAATATTTTATGGATCCATTGTTATGTCATCCTCTAAAGAAATGTGGCCCAAATAGTGGATCTTCTTTTGATGAAAAGTGAATAATGTTATCTCAACACTCATAGAATCATCCTCAAATGTTTCTCATGCTTATCCTCTATCTTGGAGTAGATAAGAATATCATACAAGAAAATAATGATAAATTTGTCTAAGAAATATCTGATCGGTCCATTCATTAAACACATAAAAGTGTCTAGTGCATTTTTCAACCCAATTGACACCACCAAAAACTCATAAATACCATACCTTGTCAAGAAGGTTGTCTTACTAGTATCGTATTATTTTATTCTCACTTGATGATAACCTAATACCAATTCAATATTTGAAAATATATTGATTCCTTCAACTCATCAACAATATCGTTGATCCTTCACAAAAGGTACTTTATCTTTACAATAACATTGTTCAGTTGTATGAAGCAAATATGTAACCTTATATTTCCATTATTTTTCNACCTTGGCGTATGTACCCCTTCTTCCACAATTATTCTAGCTGCATCCACAACTATTTTATTTTTGGTGTGTTCATTCTATAGGGAGTCTTGGACACTGGGGAAACTCTAGTCATTAATCCAATAGAGAAGTCAATGTCTCTCTTTGGTGGTAATCTCGACAATTCCCAAAACACATCTTCATACTCTTTCATAAGCCCCCTTTTCCTAAAACTTCTTTTCAACTACAATGTTGAAATCTCTTTGATAGATATATTCCTTGGAATACCTTGAACTATCCTTGAGTTCCCTTCCTCGTTAAGGCATGTGAAATCCATTTTGTATTAGTCTAGGATAACATGATGCTTTTCCAACTAATCCATACCAATAAAAAAATCATTTAACCAAATAAGTATGATGTTCAAATCTACCTTAGTGCTATATACATTCATGTTAAATGCACAATATTTGACAATCTCATTGATTCTTCTCTTGGTTCAAATGGTTAGTTGAACCAACCAAGATTTTTCATACTTACAACTATTCCACTTGAATATTTCAACTTGATTAAGGTATATATACCTATGAATAGCTCCATAATAAATAAAAATAGGTATGGGATGATTATCAATCTTACCTTGCACCTGAATCACGTGGCATTGATTCTCTGCTTATCTATTATCCAAGGTTGCATAAATCCTTGGCATGCTCCTACCCATTTATTCAACTATATTAACTTCTTGAATGTAATGCATAGTCCTCATCCTATCTCCTTTATGAGGACACTATTTATACATATGGTTTCCATGAGATCCCCAACACTTTATAGGCTATTGTCTCAGAATTTTCCCCAAGGAATCTATCATATTCAACTCATTGTTTTCTTGTTTCCCTTTCCTATATGACTGAATTATTCCTAGATAAAGGTTCTTTAACCCTTTCCTCCTCTGATCCATCTTTCTTTTTCTTTTTTATCCCAATATTTTTGAGAATCTAGCCTTCCCTTATTTTTTTCACACAAATACTTAGCTTTCCTCATGGCTTCCTCCAAAGTCTTGGGATCATCAATGTGAATTTAATTCTTTCATAATTATGGTAGCCCACTCAAGAACCTATCAATTTTCACCTTCTAACACCTTATGAAATCCACATACCTAAGAATATCCAAGAATTTCTTCTCATACTATTCCATGGTCATGTTTCTAATTTAATATCAAATAATTCTTGCATTTTCTTGTCATAATAATTCTATGACAAGTGTTTCTACTAGAAGTATTTATTGAAATGTTGTCAAGAAATTATCTTCACATCAATATGATTCACTTGCTTCAACTAGTCCCAACACTTGAAAGTTTTCCTGTGAAGATGATACATGGAAATCTTTGATTTCGTATTTGATGAATAATTACGCAGTTGAAAATATTTTCTCATGCCCAACAACCATTTTTCATATTCTTCACCCTTCCTATTATCTCCATCGAATATGGGTGGATTAATCCTCCCGAGATCTCATTACAAGCTATCTAACTTGTGCCTTCTCCTTTGATGCCTAATAGGGGACTTGGGATAATCTCTTATTTTGAAAATACAAGTTCTCTTTTGATCAATATATAGGTGAATGGTGATGCCTACTAATGCTTCTTGAGTTCATTGTTCCTCTGTAGTCATCCCTCCTATCATGAGATATGTTCTTTGTTGCATGCCTTGCACTTGCTTCATATCTTAAGCTAGACTCCTTATTGATTTTTATTTGGAGGTTATTTAGACTCTGTAGAAATTGAGGATTAATTTTGTTATGCTCCTCTTGAGCTCTAATCAACCTTTAATTATCTACTTTGTAGCTCTACACTACTTTCTACAAGTTCCTCATCAACTCTACATGTGTCACTCCTCTTATATGTCCATTAGAATCTTTATTTTCATTTCCTAAGATGATATTTAATACTATGTTATCTTCATGGACATAAGAATCCTTTCCATCAAATGTGTCTTTATTCCTCATTTATGAACCAAATATTTTATGTCTGTACCTCTAATTTTCCAAAAATCTGCATGCAACAATAACTGTTAGAATTATGAATATTGTAAAATATTTCATTAATTATGGTATGGGTCATTCTTCATCTCAATTTATGAAAATTATAGTTAAAATAAAATAGATTTTAATTATTTAGACACATTCTCCTCTAAATCAACTTTCTAGCAACTATATTCATGCCTCATTTTGAGTTATGAGCTAAAAGTTATTACTTTTTGAATTTTGGCATTTCTACTCAATTGTGTCCTAATCTCACTAGTGAAATCTAGATGAGAGGCCATCTCTTGCCATCTGTAGCAGAAAATTTGTCAAGAAACGAGAAAAAACTCATATTGACCATAGGTAGAATTTTTTATTATGAATACAAAACAATTTTCATATTTTGAATCTAATGTTCTAGTCAAATTTTGTATAAATATGAGAATACCAACTTTTCTCTTTTTACATTTTATCTAGATGTGGAATTTGTCAATTTTCACATGCAACTCTATGTGACTAATTTTAGATCCGAAAATTGCTTCCCAGTGATCTAACTATCATTGAACAAATTTACATTGAAATTATTGACTGAAAACATATGCAGCAGAAGCAACAAGGTTAGAGATGAATAATCAATACAAAAGAGACACAATAATTATGTTCTATAACTTTCACCATTCCTTCAAACCCGAGGAAAAAAAAATCCTCTCAACCAATACAATATCATCAAATATGAGGACAAATTTGTCCTTCCAAAACAAGAGAATATGAGGAAAACTTTGTCCTTCTAATACAAAACAAAAAACCAAACCTCAACTATATTTTGAAAATATCCTTAGCTCATGAATCCACTGCAAACCACATGTACAACTCATTGATGTCACCCGTCATCATGTATGGATTTGTACCTTCCTAGAAAACCAAATACCCAATTCACCAACTGGAAACCCATGGACATATGTGGTTTTCTCTCCTACAAGCAACATATACCCTATGCACAATTATTCCTTTTGCAACATGTGTATATATGTGCTTAACATATCTAAAAACCATGTATGAGTACATAAAATTGGTATGGTCGCCTTCGTACACTTCACTCTCTACCACCGTCTTTCCCCTTAGCTAGATTTTCCACCTTGCGGACTTTCCTAGTTAAGATCACCAATCCTCCTTGACACAAGTGCATACTCACTTATTCCAACTCCATTCTTCCACAATGATGATCTAATGTCATAATGACATCTCTTGTTTATACAAGAGTACAAAGAGTTATTTTAGGAGCCCTTCCTAAAATTATCATTTAATTAGAACATTTTAATACTCTTTGTGGGTGTGGCACCCCCACACAAACCCAGAAATCCAATCAACTTTCCCATGAAGCCCTAGCCTCATTTATACGCTGATTTCACTAAAATGAAAGTAAAAAATAGTGCCAATGAAAATTTCCACATGGCTAGCGCCTTGGGCTCTAGTGGAAATACCTCATGAAGCTACAAAAATCAATACTCCCTCTTAGCAAGGGAGGTATCCCATCCTCCAACATCTAGAGGCACCACTTTCGCACATAGTAGATATAGTTATGGATCTAGCACCTCATCTTTACTCCAATAGTCCAAAATGGTTACTCCCTATGTTTATTTGCAAATGGGTCATTGAAGTCTGTCAGCATAAGATCTCTTACCACAATTGTGCTCCACTCATACTGACTTGTTGATATTTTTTTCCAATCTATTTGATTGGCTGCATCTATGGTCACTGGATAAGAACCTACAGTTCAGTCTGTCTAACTGGCCAAATCCTCGGTCACTAAGGAAAAATTTATCTGATTGATCACATCCTTGGTTATTGGAACACACCTTGTTGTCCAGTCTTTTTGTCTAGCCACATCCTTGGTTCCCGAGGAAAACTATTTCTGACTAGTTGCATCCTCATTCACTAAAGTAAATATTGTTGTTTAATCTACCTCATAGTCTGCTCCCTCTGTGACTGAAGAAAATCCTTCTCCCCAAACCTGTTGACCAGTTTCCTTCTATGTCACAGTAACAAAACCTTTTGAAACAAGTGTATCCTCCATGGATGTCTCACATTCCCTAGAAGACTTCTTCCTCTAAAGATTTTGTCTAGCCTCCTCCACCCATCACACTTTTCTGTCAGTCTTGGAAAATTTCTCTCTCCCAACTGAAACTAAGGGGTAACTCCCTCTAAATGACCATCTCTCCCTCTAAGCCAACTAAATCTCCATGAGATCAAGCTCACTATGAGATCACATGTGTCTCCTAAAATCTTGAATTCCTCTGAGTCTGCACATCCTCTAGGGCCATATGTTCTTTATCCACTATTATATGCACAATCCTGAGAGGTTTCTCCTCCCTCCTGGATCCCAAGGAATGACTTCCTCTGAGCATTGTCTCCCTATGACCGGATACTACTAGTGGGGACACCTTCCTCACAACTCACAGAGCTACCTACTCCTCCTTATTTTTCTTTCTACTCCTGTTGGCCATAACACTCATAGGATATCCCCTCAACCTATATAGGTTTCCCTCTATAAATCCAAGAACCATTGCTAATCTGAAGCTATATTGTCTAGGCACAAGAAGTACCTTTCCATCTCCAAATGATACATAATATCCCTTCATCTCAATCTTTGAGACTGAGAGGAAACTCCTCCTGAGTTATGGCACCCAAAACACATTTGACACACTCAATATCTCTCTTGAATCAAATAAAAATGATACAGTACTAGATCCTCATACTAAATGCTTAGCTCACGTACCAAGCTCCACACATAAGTCTAATACAGTATTTGTGAGAATGTCAAACAACTCTCTAGCACTTGTCATATGGAAATATGCTTCGCTGTCCACCAAAAATCTCTCCCTAGTCGAGACAGTACTTAAAAGGGAAGACACCAACAATATCTTAACCTCATCAACCTTTGTTCTTGATGCCTTCTTCCTTCTTCCTCTTCCCCTCCGGTGTGGACACTGTGAAGCATACTTCCAAAAATCATGACACTCAAAACATATGATCTTACTAAGATCCTTCTTTTGTCTTAGCTTTGGATATGCTTCCCTCTCAGGAGAAGCCCTTCTCCCTGACAAGCCTCTTCTATTTAGGGAACCCGTTCTTCACTTCCTAGTGTGGGATGCAAGGGCCTCGTTCTCATTACTTCTACTCTTTACCACACCATGCATATAATCTCTGGATACTAACTAGGTCTACTCCTGAATACAATTTGTCCATAGTCTATCAAAGTTTGGAAACTTTTCTCATGCACATATCCCTTGCACAAATGGTTCTTGAGACATAGGAATACCTCTCAATGATACATTCACCAACTCAACATCCTTCACTGTGTCACCAATAGTTGTGAGTTGATATCATATCTGAGTAATCTTCATAAGATAACTGAAAATTGTGTCTTCACTTGTTACCCTGACAATCTGAAGTTGATGCTTCAAGTGTAGCATCATGCTAATATTCATTTTTTGGTAAAGGCTCACCAAAGAATCATACATATTCTTAGTAGTTGCCTTCTAAAAAATGTGAGGAATCAAGTGGTCCTTCACGGACTCTAGAAATACTCACTTGGCCTTCAATTTCCTCTTCTTATGAAATGACAAATCTATTGGATCAGTTGGGCTAGGAACCACATCCTCAACATACTCCTTGAGGTCATTCTCTTCCAACAAAAGGAAAACTCTTTCCTTCCAAGCCCAAAAGTTGGTTTCCCCTTCCAACCTATCCTCAAGCTCCAATGTATTCACCATCTTGACCTTCCTATAACAAGAATAACAACACGTACAACACTCTTCTAGTGTTGTAGCCAACAAAGTGTCTCAAGATGATCACATTATCTTCAAATACCAAGCTCTTCTACCATGTCAATTTTCACATGCAACTCTATGTGACTAATTTCATATCTGAAAATTTCTTCCTATTGATCTAACTATCATTGAACAACTTTACACTGAAATTATTGACTGAAAACATATGCAGCGGAAACAACAAGATCATATATGAATTGTCAATATAAAAGAGACTCAATAATTCTGTTATGTAAATTTATCAAATCCTTCAAATATGAGGACAAAAATCACTCCTCTCAAGCAATAAAATATCACCAAATATGAGGACAACCTTGTTCTTCCAAAATAAGAGAATCCGAGGACAACATTGTCCTTCCAATACAAAATAGTAAACCAAGCCTCAACTATATTATGGAAATATCCTCTCCTCATGAATATGTTGTAAAAAAATTGTACAACCTGTTGACTTCACATGTTAGATTGTACAGATCTATACCTACCCAGAAAAATAGATACATGATTCACTAACTGGAAACTCGCGGACATATAAAATTTTCTCTCCCGCAAACCATGTATACCATATACACAATTATTCCTTCTGCAACCTATTTTTATACGCACTTCACATGTCTGCAAACCATGTATGAGTACAGAAAAATGGTATGGTCACCTCTGTACACTTCACTCTCTTCCACCTTCTTTCTCTTATGCCAAATTCACTACCTTGTATACTTTCCTAGCTGAGATCACCAATCCTCCTTCACACAAGTGCATATTCACTCATGCCAAATCCATTCTTCCACAATGATGATCTAATGTCACAATGACATCTCTCCTTCATATAGGAATCCAATGAGTGAGTTTAGGATCCCTTCCTAACCTCAACATTTAATTATAATATTTTAATCCTGTTTGTGGGTGTGGCACCCCCCAAAAAACCCACAAAGCCCATCAACTTGCACATGAGGCCCTAGCCTCATTTCTAGGACGATTTCACTGAAACGAAAGTCAAACTTGGTGCCAAAAAAAATTCCCACATTCCTGGCACCTTGGACTCTAGTGGGAATACCTCCTAAAGCTACAAAAATCAACATAATTTTTAGCAAAGATGGAAATCTCCCAAACAGAGTAAAATTGGGAAAAATTTCCTAACAAAGTTTTCCATCTTCTTGAGGAGATAAAATGTCTAGTAACTAAAATTTTCCATATTTTTTAACTGGGCTCCCTTTTCCTCCTCAAAATATCTCAAAATTATTTTAAAGGTGGCCCCAAATAGTCGAATTTTCCCTATTTTGGCACCTCCACTCCCAACCCTTTGCAATTATACCAAAATCCTAACTAGGTATCTTCATGTCTTGTTTTTGGACTCACTATAAAAAATTCATCAATAATAGAGCTTATGTCAAAGAACTCCACCATATTCCTCAAAAACCACAAATTTGCATTTTATGGAAAATTCAAGAAAAAAAGAAAAGAGTCTCTCAGTAGAACATTTGTAGGATTTATCGCTATGGGCATACCCTTTAGTTTAATCTAATTCTAAGTTAATATTCTCTTGTTATGGCCAAAAATTTGTTTTGGTTCAAGACTTTTCTTTTGAATAAAAAACATCATCTTATTGATGTATAAATCCTATGCATGTGGTATGGCACATGGTTATTTATATCCACTTTTCATCCCTTGATATTTCTAGGTCACCATCCTCATCGATGAGGTAAATAATTCTTCTATCGATGATCATCAATTTTCTTCGTTCATCGACAAACTCCAAAATTATCCTATCGACGAACTGGAATTTTCTTTCATCAGTGAACTAAAAATCTCTTTCATTGATAGACTCCAAAATTCATCTCTCGACGAATTTTAAAAAATCTCCTTTGTCAAACTTCGAAAAACCTTATTTAGTGAACTCAAAACTTCTTCTCCACTAGAAACCTACAAATTGCACTTGTCAACCACCAAAATGGTTTCTTTGACAAATTGAAATATTTTTCTTTTTGGCGAACTCCAAAATTATTTTCCTTCGGTTACCTAAAAAATTCACTTCACCAATCTCTAAAATGGTTTCTTCCATGGATTAAATTTTTTGAATTTTCAACGAACTTCAAAATAGTTTTCCATCGACAACCTACAAAATGAACTTTGGAAGCCTCCAAAATGGTTTCTTTTGTGGAATAAAAATTTTATTTTTTCAGTGAAATATGAAATATTTTTCCATCGAAAAACTACAGAATTCACTTCAACAACCCCCAAAGTGGTTTCTTCAGTGCATATAATTTTTTTTTCTTTTCAATAAGATCTGAAATTATTTTCCATCGACAACCTACAAAATTCACTTTGACAACCCTCAAAATGGTTTCTTTGGTAGATCAAAAATGTATCCAACTTCGTCAAACATAAAACATTTCCTTCAAAAACTTAAGTAATTGTTACATTGACAAACTGAGAAATTGTTCATCAACAGACTTGGATTTTGTCTTTCGGCGAATTCAAAAATATTTCACACTGGTGAACTTGTTTAACTTAGAAATACTTAGAATTTATTTTTTAATCGAGGATGAATTTGGACCATTGATCTCAATATCAATGTTATTTTAACCATCAATTTCATCAAGCTTCATGGTTGCCATGAAAACACAAAATTCAACCTCCCAGGCCAAATTTTAACTCTGCAACTTACATATCAATGCAAATAATTATCCCTTTCATGATTATCAGGGAAATTCAACCTAAAAATGCTTATAAATTTTGGGATTTCACTTAGATTTTATAAGTTTCCCCAAATTTAATTCATACCAAAACCATGCAACAACAATTTGTTTACATTCGCACTGGTCTTTGGCCCATACAGGTCCATTGTTGAAACTTTAGCTCTGATATCAATTTGTAACATAACCAAATCCCTTGTTGGGACACATTACTACTAAATCAACTAACACATTTGTTAAAATGTGGAAATCTGTACAACATGACATACAAACTCATGTTTCTAATAATTAATTTTAAAAATGTGAATACAAATTATTTAAGCATGCACATCAACATTTCAATCACATAAAACATAAATTAAAATGAAATATTTACACACATAATTTAACAATATATAACACAATGATCAAAACACTTGTCTTTCAAAAATGTCTTACACAACTAGCTACAAACATCAGATGTTCCACCCAAGCATAAACTTAGTTCCTTCAATTCTCTCAGCAACAAGTCACCCCCAAGATGGGGCTATGAGTCGACAAGGATGGATAGGCTCCTATGGGTGTCTACATTCCACACAAACAACCCAAATACCGACTAAAAATTAGTGACATGACTCATCTAGAAATTCCAACCTCCCATCTCTTTCCCCATTAGTTTTCACAACCCAAGGGATAATATTTTTTTCTCTGCACCACAGTCCATCATACAATATTCATCCCCTCCATGGCGCAAACATAGATCGACCAGGAATATCTCTACTAGGGGCTCCAAGAAGTACAACTGCAACATGAGTACTCACAACAACAATCTCACTTGTTCTTAGGTAAATTCCTCAACAATAATTCCCTCACATACATAAAAAAATAACTCGTCATGCAATTTCTAGCTCTAGCAAGCTATCTTTTTACACAAAATGGTTTCCTACTCTTTATCATCACTAAACTCTAGTTTTCCCTCACTTAATTCTCAACTGTAAAAAACTCTCCTCCTCTCTACTCAAATTTCCTTTTCCTTAGTTTTCTATTCTTTCTTGTCTCACACTCTTCCCCAAGATGAGTACACTCAACCCATGATATCATAACTAAGTGAGCTGACATTCTCATCCAACCTCTTAAATGATTTTAATGATTGAGTGATTAATAAGTCAAAGGGATAAATATATAAATGACAAACTAATTAATGAAAGTGGCTTAAGTCTCAGGGCATGTAGAAACCCATCAAAACCCCCATTTATCCCACTCTATTATGGAATCATCACCCACTGTTACGTTGGTCCTCACCTATGTGCAAATGACAATGTATTCCATTTTCTTAATTTTCAATGTACAATATTTACATATTACATTGCTTGCCCCCTAGCCATTCCTAATATTTAGAAACATACAATTCTACATTAAGGATCAAAACTGGGTTTTTACAAAAGTCATTGACCATTGTTTCCATTTTTTTTCTATGTTTCTAAAATCTACAATGCTAAGAGTCAACATTCTACAACATACACTAGTTATTGGGTACTTGGGAGAAACCATGCAACGTATACTTTCATAAGCATGTTTTGGATTGTTAATTTCCTAGGAAATAATTGCAATTGTTTAACAAATTAATTATCCATATCCTTAATTTCTATTTGTTGTATTCATTGGGTGGGATCAACACCCTAATCACCTATATGCTTCATCATCGGCATATTGTGTCTATTTGTGTTTTTCGTTGATGACTAGCTACAACCATAATTGTAGCATGCACCTCTATAGAGAACTTGATTATTGTCTACAACCATCATCGATATTTTTTCTAATGATGTATAATCAACATGTATTCAACCTATTCCCCCTTAGGTTGTGCATATACTCTATCTACAACCATCTATGTCTCGTCATTTTATCACATTTATATATATGTTTAATCTTTTATGTTTATGGAGGTAGTGATAACAATAAAAAAAATGTGGATCTTATTATCAGTTGAGTGTATTAAGTATATATATCTTATTATCATTTGAGTGTAATAATAATGGGAATATATAAAATATTGGTTGACTTATGGTTCTGAACACTTGTATGTATAAAAAGAGGTATTTTCTGTTTGGAATGAAACATAGAAGAAGTGATCTTTCTTTGAGGAAAAACATTGGCCTTGACACTACAAAAAAAACAAATCGAGCTCGAGACCAAACTCTAAATATATGTATTCACACCTACTTATGAATAGAATATAAGTGTTGGTTTTGAATATTTAAATATGTAAAGTGTGTTAATCAACTAGCATAAATAATAGAGAGGACTTTATCAATTCTTGGGAATTGATATTTACTTTACATAGCAGCTAAACCAAGCCTTTAAAATAGATGAATATAGATATTCATTCTTGGTAGTGAATTCATATTCGAGAAGCTTGAGTTCAATCCAGAGAGAATTGTAGAGACATTACACTTTAATTTTGCAATGAAGATGCATGTTGGAAAGATAAATGGAAGTGATTTATTTTACTTAACCAAACACATTAACTCATGATCATGGAGTTAATCACTTCCATGCTATATTACTTAAAATATTACTTAACCAAACACATTAATGGAGTTAATGTTATGGACCCTACAAGATTATTCACAAGTCTGGAAAAGTGGCGTATGAGTTAGATTTTCCTTCTTCTCACATTCATAAGGTTTTTCATGCATCTTACCTAAAAATAGTTTTGGGACAAACTATGCCAATGCAAATAGAAATTTTAGAATTAGATGAAGAAGTGAAGTTGATTCTTGAACCAAAAAAAATTGTAGATTAGTGTTATCTATCTCTTTGAAATAGAACCATTTTGCAGTACCTAATCAAGTGGAAGAATATGCTTGTACAAGAAGCTACATGGGAAAATGAGCAGTTTGTGAAGAAACACTCTCAATTACAACCTTTGAGGGAAAAATATTTTAAAGAGGGGGGGTGTGTTAAGGTCCTCATAAGCATTCATTATGAGTTGATTTGTAAACATTAGTAGGCCAGCTAAAAATACAAAAGGTAATTTTATGCCTAGGACAACTCATGTTGTAGAATACATGAATCTTGCTAGGATAAGCTAATCATAATATTTTCATTTAGAGATATTTCTAGTCTTATAGTGATTAGAATCAACAATGCCAGATTAATTCAACAACATTTGAAACTTCACGGATTGGATAAATAGTGCACAATACCTCACTAATGTATGCATTATGGTAATTAAGTAAAATTTATGGGATTCAACATCTCTCAAATTTTTGCAATACATTAGCTCAATAGAAAAAGTAGTGCTTGATACTCGTTCCTTGGAACAACCATTTTCAAGAGTTTGTGAAATGCATTGAAACCCTAGAGAAATATGGAGTAACAAACCATTCCATTTTATTGTAGTCTCTAGCAAAATAAATGACCTTATATTAAAATGGCTATAATTTCTTAGGAACTTTTCCACATAAAGGCATCCCCATGCTAAGAAAGATTATTCCCAACAATAATATCCTTAAAAGTGCTAAAGGCAGCGGTGGTTTCCCAGAAGGGCATCGTTGTCACATACCCCCTCCACCTCCTCCCTCCCCCCCTCGCCACCCCCCTCCCCCCGACCTCTCCCCCTCCACCTCCTCAGCCTCCCCGATCTCTCTAGGTGATGGATATCGAGACTGTTCCCTGGACATGGACACCCTAAGCAACCTACAAAGGGACCTGAGAGACATCAAACGAGACCTAAGGGAGCTCAAGACAATCACGCTCGACATGCATAATAGAGACATTGATCGCTCGAGTCGGATTGACAAGCTAATGGCCTTCCTCCAAGACCTCCAGAAGGCAATGGCGGACCGTGACAAGGGAAGGTCATAGGTGCGACGTGTCTACACTGGGCCTAGACTCGGTCCAGATTTCTAAATTTATATGTCTTCGTGTTTACGTCGAACTTTGTTCACAGGCAACCAGGGAAGGCTGGCCGAAATTTACTCTTGTTTTATATATTTCTAGCTAATAGTATCTTCCCTGCATGGCATCGACATGGCACACCTTATTTTTTGAACAACCGACAGTGGTGGTTTCCCGAAAGGGCACCGCTACCAAGTATGACTAAGAAACATCATTTTTCCGGTACTAAAGGCAGCGGTGGTTTCCCAGAAGGGCATCGTTGTCACATACATTAGGACATTTTAATCATCTCTAACTTTTTTCAGGATCCAATACAACAACTAACTTTTAAAAAAAAAAGTTCAAAAATTTAATGAAAAATTATGTATAGATGATTGTTTCCAAAAAGTAAAACACTCATACCATAAACAACCAAATTGTTTGAAAAAGCACATGAAAACACCACAAGATAATGCACATATACTTAAGAAGATGGATTGTAGTTAGGAGGTTGTAAATTAATTTGCACATATAAATAAGAAGATAGTTGGTAGTTAGGGGTTGTAAATTAATTTGCATTGATTTTGGAGTAGTATATTTTTTATTGTTATATATATATATATATATAAAGTTAGTAGGTTTCATAATTAGAATATGTGTTTTTTATTTAAATATTATAGGTGTAAATTTATTATGGGATAGGTTATATATATAGACTAAATAGTTAAATCGATATAATAAGGGTATCTTTTAATCTAAAAAAGGGGAATTCTTATACATCAATAGATTAAGTAGTGAAGTCATTACAAGAAGAGGGTCTAATGTACTACAAACAAGGAGGTCTCATATGTCAATTATACTAAAACTTACACAATGAGAGTATCCCTTGTCCCACAAAAATGAGATTATTATACATCAATTGACTAAGCAATGAAATAGCTAGGGAGGGGATCCCATTTGCAACAAACAAGAGGGTCTCATACTTTGATTAACTAAGTAGTAAAATTGATGCTTGTGGCACAAAAGAATGGGTCTCATACATCAATTGACTAAGTAGTCAAATTGTTGCACAAAGGGGGTTCATAGTCCCCCCCAAAAAATGGGGTCTCATATAGCAATTAATTGAATAGTTAAAACATTACAAGGAGGAGGTCCCCTATCCTCGAAACAGGGGAGTCTCATGCATCAATTGATTATATAGTCAAGTTACTACATAAAGGAGGTTCCTTATCCCACAAACAACATTATTTCACAAAGCAAAAAAATCCTTTGTTCCACTAACAACATGATTTCTCACAAAACAAAGAAATCCTTTCTTCACAAACAATATGATCTCATAGATTAATTAACTAAGTACGAAAATCATTACAAAGAGCAGATCCATTATCCCATAAACAAGAACATCTCATACCTCAATTACTAAGAAGTAAAATAGAATTACTAAGAAGTAAAATAGAGACCTTAAATTTGATGATAAGCAGTAAAATAGAGACCTTAAATTTGATGATGATGATGTATAAGTTAAAACAAACTAAATTTAATTTAAAAAAATCTTAATCACTAAAATACTATAGAATCCTACTATGTCTTGACATTGTTACATAAATACGTTTCTAACAGCGAAATTACAGAGAGTTACCAACTACAGCGGTTCATAAATACATCCAATACCTCGACGGGCCGGTCGCGATCGTCAAAAGACGCGAAGAAGACCATCGCTTTATATTTAATTCTTGCTCGATATCTATTATAGTAACGGCTATGTGAGTGGTAACGGACCACTTTCTCTGCCATTGCACACAAATTAATTGCAGAGCAAGGGAGGGATCAATTCGCGCGATATCGTAATGGCTTTTCGGTGTCTTTTGAATGGGAAAAAGGAAAAGGCCAAACAATCGTGTCAACAATCACTATTTTCGTTTTGTATACGGCCACCAAGATCCCGATTGGCATCTCCGGCGAGCAGATCCCCGCCATCCCAGCTCCCGGAAAGGTCATCCAGACGACACCGGGAGACGTTGCGGAGAAGGAAAGGGAAGGATGATAAGGATGTTGAAGTATGCCGTCCTCGTTCAACCGACTTGCGGTCGCGTAGTGCTGTGGAGCTGGTCGAAGTATTCAACAAATTCGACTCTGACGGCGACGGCAAGATATCACCGTCGGAGCTGGGCGACCTTATGCGTTCCCTGGGCGAGAACCCGACAGAGGAAGAGCTTCGGGTCATGGTTTCCGAGGCGGATTTGGACGGAGACGGGTACATCGATCTGACGGACTTCGTTGCTCTCAACAGCAAGAACCTGGACAGGTCTCCCAGACTCCAAGACCTGCAAGATGCTTTCAAGATGTTGGCCAAGGATGAGAACGAATCCATCTCTCCCCATGAACTTCTTCAATTTTTAACGAGTCTGCGAGAGCCTTGTAATGTAATGTGATGTTTGGAGCTTTTCAAGCCTTGTAACGTAATGTGATGTTAAGAGGTTTTTTTTATGATATTTAAGCATTGCATTTAGGAGTTATTTAAGATCGACTTGACCTAATGTGTTTTAGGTTAAAATGTGTTATATAAAATATTATGTGTTTTTAGGCTAAAATGTGTTGTATAAAATATTATTTGTATATTTTATACAAAACTTTAAACATGTAATATAAATTATAAATCACGATTCATTATAATTTATAGTGTATACATTCAACATTGTAATATCAATGATGATAAAATGACAAACATTGAAGTTTGAACACATAAGAAATTAGAACCATTAGCTGAAGCATTCTCATTAAGTCATCAAAATCAAAATGTATTACAATGATCATACTAGATAGTATATAGGAATACCGAGTCATAGTCACTAACACTATATGTGTGAATGCCAATGGAAAATACAAAATAGACATAGGGTAGATACTAGAACTCACATCCTCCTCTTCCTCCTCCTCTATATCAAATACAATTGGTTCATCTGTTGCTATGGAGGATGACCCCTCAAAAGGATCACCATCATCAAAAGTGACTCGCTCTAGCACTAGATCATTAAGATCCAAGTTGGCTAATGCCAACACAACATTGTTTTCTAAACCCATATCATCAGGAAACACATCCCACATCTTTGTCTTTCCCTTCACCCACTCTTCTCTCATCCCACATCTTTGTCTTTCCCTTCACCCACTCTTCTCTCTCCCTGTAAATAAGACATAGATTGTTGTGCACATACACCATTGTCTCTTCCCTGGACTGCTCAAGCCTGCTCTTCTTCAAATTGTACAAATTCCCATATGTGCTCCAATTCCTCTCGCAACAAGAAGATGAAGTAACTTGAGAGAGGAGCCTCATGGCTAACTGTTGTAGAAGAGGGAATGTTGCCCCATGAGTTACCCACCAAGCATAGAGCTTCTTAGCCCCCCTGTCTCTTAGCACATCATAGCCTCCAAATATCCCAGTGCCAGTGGAAAACTCTATGAAGTCCTCCACATCATCAAGGTATGCTCTATCCTGAAATATCCGTCTAAATGCATCGTTCCTCCCCTTCGAAATCTCACCATCCATGCGAGGAGGGAATCTGTGCGAAGGCCTACAATTGAGCCATTCATTAGTATAGTACTTGGGATTCAATGAGTGAGCCAAGCAATGAAAAGATGTGCAATTTTTATCCCACCTGTTGATAAGAATATCCTGTATGGTGGCGAATAAGGTCTCTCCTGATGTCCCATACTCAGGGAACTCATGTTCTAAAACAATAGTCTTTATAGACTCAATCATGGAATCCCACCCTGCATAAACCTCTCCTAGCATGGGCTTTTCCATCTCTACAAACCACAACAAAGAGATTATAGGGTCCATGATCTTAATGGAAAAATCTACCCTCTCCCACCAACCATCATCTAACACTATATCCTTGACCCTTTTTGAAGAAGCTTGATCTGTCTTCCAAAAAGACCAATACTCTAAAATAACCATGGACCCAAGAGCACTCTTGACCTCCCTCAACCTCTTAAGCATGATGAATGAGGAGGCAAACCGAGTATCTGAAATCTTCAACAATGATAGATGTTTGTATGCTTTGTAGATTGTGAGGGCATTTGTGTGGTTTTGTACAAAATTGTGGATATGGCATGCATCCTCAATAAGAATTCCCATCCATGTCACTTTCACAGCAATAGATTTAAGTGCTAAATTCAAATAATGAACAATGCAAGGTGTCCAAAATATTTGTGGATATTTAGCTTCCACAATCATGCTAGCAGCCTTGCAAACAGGTGCATTATCTGTAATAATTTGCACACAAGAATCAACACCTACATCTTCAATAACCTTAATGAACAACTCACCCATATATTGTGCATCCTTCTATTTTCCAAGAGCATGCACCACTTTCAAGAAGACTACTCCATTTAGGGAAGACACCATGAAGTTGATGAGTGTATGGTGTGTTGCATCTTTTCAACCATCGGAAACAATGCTAACACCTGTTGAGGGCCATGCTGATTTGATAGGTTGTAGGATTTTATCCACCTCCTTCTTTGGCTTCACCAGCAATGTGGTTCTAAGCTTCTTTGAATTAGGAGGAACATATCTGATTGGAGCTTGATCAATTAGAGCTCTACACATCTCAATAAACAAATGAGACCGTGCAACATTGTGGGAAATGAAGTTGAGATAGAAAAAGAAACCAATGGTAAGATCAACCCCTTCTTGCTTCTCTTGTTGAAATGTCTTTTCCATTGGACCAATTTCCCTCCTCTTTCTTTCTTGTTGAGTAACTTGAGTTGCACTCCCACTCCCAAATTTAAAATTTCTAGATGGTTTCTTCAAGAATGGAAGAGGATCATCATTTTGGATTTTCTTAGATGTTGTTGCCACCTTTCCCAAGCCAACATTGTCCTCTTTTTTCATTTCTCTTCTTTTGTATGTACTCACTAATTTACATGCTCCAAGTCTACAAGGAATCCCCAACAAATTGTCTTTAACTCAGTAATAGGTGCTTGTAAAATCATCATGGAAAAAGCCACATGTCCACAAAACATTCCTACCCTCTTTTTCCTTGGTTTGATCTTTTTGTTTCCTTATAATATACTTCCACAATTGACATTTGTTGTCTTGACCTTGTTGTTTTGCTGCACTAATGATTTTTCCATCATTTGAAGCTTCACTTTCAACTCCATTTGCAGAAAATAGGACATTAAAAGAGGGTACTCAAGTTGTTGGAGGAGGAGCAACACCAACATTGGGATTCTCCCCTTTCCTTTTCCCTTGTGTCGATGTATTTGATGATTGAACCATCATTTTTGTTGAAGGAGGAAGAAATATCACTATTGTAATAGTTGTTGTAGTAGAGAACTTGCAATTTGGTTCTCAAATCCACTTGGTAGCACTTGGAATGCACTCAAATGTGCACAAAGCCCTCTTCCTTGCTCACCAAAATCGCCCACAACTTGACATGTTTAGAAAACAAAGACAAAAAAAGTGAATACGACAATTTTTAGAGGACGCGGGCCTCAAAAACTCGGGAGACGTGTGATAAAATCGAGACACCATCAAGATTCGTATCCGACACGAATTTGGGTCATGTCATGTGTGAAGGACATGACCCAAATTCACGTCGGACATGAATATGGTCAAATCTATGTCCCCACGTAGGATTCAAGACACAGGGGGATATTTTAACAAATCATGTTTCAGAAGTTGATACTAATGTGTATTTAGGTTAAAATGTGTTATATGAAATATTATATGCATATACGTTATATGTTAATACTAGTATATATGACTTTAATCCATGATACGCAATCCTAGCCACTAGAAGTATTGCAAAGAAATCAACAATTTTACTATGAGAATCATTGCAAACAAGTTTCAAAAGAAATCAACAATTTTACCTTGTGTTTCTCATAAGTATATATGGTGACTAAAGCTTTTATTCGAGAATTACAATCCATTTTATTTGTAAATCTCTCAACGATGTTGATTATTGTTGATTATCTCAATGAGAGTCCATATGAAAAGGATGTAAGAAGTATAAGAAAATTTTGATTTCAACCAAACATTTATTTCTATGGAATGCACATTCTAGCTTGTCACGTCCTTTTGCACGTACTTTTAGTTATCTATATATGAGATTAAATATCAAACTAGTATAATTGGATATTTTGATATTTTGGGTATACAAACTCAACATAATTGAAATATGAGGATTGCAACTATCAAAACATTAATTAAAATGTTTCTTACAATTGCAACAATTTTCATATGTGTTTTCTTTTGGGTTTTTCCATGGTAATCTCTATGTTCATTGTGTATGTTCATTGTGTGTTGTTTTTTTTAAGATTTACAATTTTCTTTATTCATTTAGTGAATTTTTTTTTTTTTGTCATTTTAATAAATGAAAACATTATGTACTATTTATGCCTCAAGTCATTACAAGGGTCATGACGAATGGATTACCTTAGATCTTTCATATAAAAGCTAGACAAAATACATGGTTGCAGAATTAGAGTAGTAACATACCCAACTTCTTTATTGGGTTATGTTACTTTTAAATTGACTAACATATTGATTCAAAAGAGGGAATATGCATATCATGATATACAAGCTCATGCTACTAATAGCTAATTTTAAAATCATGAAAGTGATTGATTTAATCATGCATATATAACAACATTTAACATTTAATATTTACACACATCATTTAACAATATATAACACAATGGTTAAAACTTTTATCTTTCAAAAACATTTTACACAATGAGTTTTAGACATTAATGATTATACATTCTAGCCAACCATAGATCATGCACTCCAATTCTCTCAGTAATAAGTTAATCGTGATTTGGGGCTATAAGTCCACAAGGATGAACAACCTCATATGGGTATCTACAGTCCACTTAAACAATCCAAATACCCATTAAAATACAGTGACATGACTCTTATAACAATTCCAACTGCCTAACTCTCTTCTTCATTAGTCTACACAACCTAATGTATGAGATTTCCTTCTCTACAATGCAATCCCTTAGAAAATATCCATCCCCTCTAGGGCTCCAACACATATCGGCCATGAATCTCTCTACCGAGGAATCCAAGAACTCTATATGCAACAAGATTGGTCACAATAGAAATCTCACTTTCTCTTTGATAATTTCCTCGATATAAATTTGCTCACATGCATAAAAACCTAAATTTTCATGTGATTTTCAAGTCCAACAAACTGTTTTTTTACACAAAATGGATGCCTACTCTTTATCAACACAAATATTTGTTTTTTTCTCACTTGATGCTCAACTATGAAAACACTCTCCTCCTCTATACTTGAATTTCATTTTCCTTCTTCTACCATGCTTTCTTGACTAACAGTCTTCCCAAAGATAATTACACTCAACCCATGGTGTCATAACTGAGTAGGTTGACATTCTCACCCAACGTCTTACATGAATTCAATAATTGAATAATTAATAAGTCAAATGGATAAATATCTAAATGAAAAACCGATTGATGAAGTTGGATTAAGACTCAAGTTGTGTGGAAGCCCCTAAAACCCCCCATTAATCCCCCTTTATTATGGAATAATATCCCCCCATTGATATTGTCCTTAGCCATCCATAGTTGGTAGTGTATCTCATTTTAATATTTTTCCATTTATAATGTTTACATATCACATTGCTCAACCCCTAGTCATACCTAATAATTCAAGAATTTCATTGATATATTGGAGATCAAAACTGGGGTGTTATAATCCCATTACCCCACAATTTCCATTATCCTTAGTGCACACCACTATAGGGGATTGGGTGTAATCGTTTGTGAAACAAATAACAAAATATACATAATAATCTAAGGGAAATAAATTCACAAATATCGGTGGTGTCTAAAGACACCATCACAACACTTAAGCACAACACATTGTGATCAGAACATCACAATGCATATTGAGTATTTTCAAAACTGTGTGCATTGGGTCCTTTATTTAGAGCCTCAATATCTAAGCATCTCATTTGAAATCAGGAATATCTTGTCCACATAAAACCATTGGTTGTTAGAGTTGAATATGTAAAATCCACACTGTCTAGTCATCCCATCAAATTAGCTTGACCTGACCATCCATGTATCCAAATTGTAGTTGATTTCTCTAATGGTTTATCCATCGACCGATTTTATTTGAATGGTAGTTAATTTTTCGACCAACAAGATAGTCAACTACTAGACTGATTGATGTAGGCTTCTAATCGATCACCTGACCAACTGTTTCCAACTATTGATTGACCGTTTTACTGACTAACTTCAGGAGAAGTGTGATAAACCATCAAAACTTGAGGTTACAACACCCCCCCATCAACACACGGATTTGGAGATTCATGAGGTGAAATTAAGTCAGCATTACACCCCCCCATAATTGTAGCTTGTTGAATCCCAAGCATAATATGGAGCTTGGTAAATTTGTCTTCAGAAAAGAGTTTGGTAAAGATATGAGCATTCTGATCATATGTGTTGAAGTAGACAAGAGTGGCAACTTTCCCTTGAACTATCTTTCTCAAATAGTGAGCATGGAGCTTGACATGATTCAATTTACATGAGTAACATGATTTTCAGCAACTTGAATCACATTCTAATTATCGTAATAGAGTGTAGTCATGATTTCAACTAATTTCTTATTCTTATGTTCTGCAACACCATTATGTTGAGGGGAATGGGGGACCACCCTCTTCTAGTCAATATCATATCAAACACGATATTCTTCAAAAGGTGAATTCACATAATCACCACCATTATTAGATCTCAAACACTTGATAAGTCAACCACATTGCTTTTTAGCAAAGGCCTGAAATTCCTTAAACTTTTCAAAAACAATATTGTTGTTTTTCAGGAAATAAACCCAAGTGAATGGAGATAGACCATCTATAAAGGTAAAAATGTGCCCTTTTCCTTCTAAGGAAGGTAAATTTATGCAACATATATCACTTTGAACTAGCTCTAGGAGGTTTTGTGCTCACCATGCTTTTCCAGAGTTGAAGGGTGGCTAATGATGCTTACCCAACACACATTCACTACAAACTCCATTAAGGGGAAATACTTTAGGTATACCAACAACCATATTATGTGTTTCCATTGACTACAGACTTCAAAAATTGAGGTTTTCAAGTCATTCATGGCAAATTCGACTTCGTTCATCAAGGTGAGAAATAAGAGTAGTCAGTTTAGATTTAGTTCAAGTCGAGTTCTAAAAATTGTACAAACCATCCTTTGGGTTGAGAAACCCCCCAATAACAATCAAATGATCATTTTTTAGATCTCGTACAAATAACTGATCTAGAAAAAAATCCACAATATTACTTGTTTATGTCAGTTTTGAAAATAAAAACAAATTTACACTTAAAATCAACACTTTATAGACGTCGAAAATGTTTCCATGTCGACAGGGAACATCACCATGAACAACAATGTCGATAGAAAAATCATCAACAACATAGATATTTTTCTCTAGATCTTTATCCAAGTATGTGAACAAGGATTTATCCTTAGCCATATGATGGGTGCATCCATAATCGACGACCCATTCATTCTATGTGGAATAAGAAAGAAATGTTTGAGATGATTTGACTTGGAAGGTGAAATTATCATCAGGTGAACAAACAACGGACCATGGATTATTTTAGGGGCTAAATTTCGCTCATGGGCTAATTTTCCATGGTTTTTCCAAAAACAAGATTCGCTATTTTAAAAATGATTCGCCTAAATTCTATAGGATAAAATTATTTTACCTTAAAAATCGCTGAAATTTTATAAAAACTATATAGAATCCTTAGAAATTTGAATATTTTACAAAAATATCGCCAAACATTTATAGTTGGCATATGAAGGATTAGTAAGATTCGCCAAGGTTTCTACATTTTAAAATAAATTTCCATCCTTAAAATCATCCCTGCAACGGACATGTGTCCTTCAAGTCCCAAGATGTTCTCCTCTAAGTCATCTCTCTTCATATAGTATACTTTATCCACATGCCTAGTTTTTCTATAGTACTAACATGTATTCTTGTTTTGATTCTTCTGGGGTTAATTAGTACTTCCTTTAGTTTTCTAGTCGAGGCATTTCAGTTTGTGTATAGCGATATAAAACCATCATATTTCCTTATGCTTCACCTTTCCCTTTACCTTTCCCTTGAGCAAGTGAGCTTGATGCTTTCCACCAATCTTTCCTTCATCAAGAAATAAATGTTGATCATTAATCAATAATCCATAGAAATAATCAAAGGTATAATCCTTATAGTATTCTTTGTGTGCCTACCAGTTGGTTATGAATATCGCAACAAACACGTCAAATGGTGTTCTTAGATTCTTCAGGACCATATCAATGAGTTGTATGTCTTTCTTTTGATACTTCTTTCCATATTTTCCCAATTTCAACTGCATCTCTTTCACGTGCACCAAATAGTCCTCAATTTTTTCAAATGAATGAGGACCAAGATATATCAACTCTTTCTCTAACTACATGACATAAATTTCATAGATTTTCTCCGATAAGGACCTTATTTTCTTCAAGACATGATGAGGGCAGTCAATTCCACTAGTATGGAACCAAATATCTTGTAGGATATAGGTCGTGTGTTGGCACTACGCACGATTGTAAGGCCCTACATTAGAGTTATCTTTGACCAAAAAAACCCTTCATCCATTGTCCCTTTCGGCATCACCTGTATGCAAATGAAGTCTCACCCAAGGTATCTATTAGGACTACAGGAATTAGGTTTTTGTAGTAGTGAGGGAATGGGAGGTGAATTTTCTATTCATTCTTACTTATTCATTATGTGTGCATTGTTCTGTCTATTTTCTTCATTATCTACTTAGTGAGTTCAGATTCATATTACCATTATATTCCAGATTACAACACAAACCAATTGTTTTTATAGTCGTAACAATTGAGAAATGATTACACATAAGACAAATCTAATCTAATAAGAATCCATACATAATCCATGAACAATCACACACAATACATTCAATACATAATTTGACATGGTTCACCCAACTCTGGTCTATGTCCACAACGATTGCCTTCTTTATTATGCGTTTGGTAATTTCTTTAGTCTTGTGCAATGTGCTTACAAAGATACATCATGGTTATCTTTCCTTTATCCTAGCCTAGCCGCTCCGCAGTACAAGCCTCTGTCTCTCTACATCATCTCCTTATCATTAGGACATAGATTCTTTCTCTCTCATCCTATTCTATTACTCTTCTTCTTTAATAGAACATAACCCCTACTCTCCCACCCATTACATATTTATACAGAAATTCTATGGCTTAAAAAACTATTACATTAAATGATAACTCGAGTTAAATTGTTGTTTGGACTACTTTCACTTTATTTTCCGTCTGCATGTTGATTTTGCACTCTGACTATTGTTCTTCCTGATTTTGTGCATCCTTTTATCTTTAGTATGTCGGGCTTTCATCCTTCCTTTTCTCCCACTTTCTTCTCCTGGTTTATCCTCTTCTTTATTCATTTGTCTTATTCCTCTATTTTATTCTTCTCTTTGTGCACTATACTCTTGGTTGTGCCTCAACTGCACACTCATGAATCTTCCTTCTTCTTCAATGCACTTCTTCTATACTTAGTATTTTTATGTATATTATTTCCAAAATTCTTTTCCAACAGGCCCCGAACACTCACTTGTGGCTTGTCCTAAGCCACTTAGGCCTGTTTCACTCTCCTGCATCCTTGGATGAATTTTTGGGAGGCTTCCTTAACTTCCACAACTTCCTTTTTTATTTCTTTCTGTGTTTTTGCAATCTCTTCGACCCCCTGCACAGTCAAAGTTGTAATTTTTTCTTCTTCTTTGTGTGTTGATTGTTTCACCTTGCCCTGTGTTGTGGAAGTTTTCCTATCACCCTCAATTCATCTTCCTACAATGGTCCTAAGTGTTTTTGAAGGATCTTTTATTGATCCCTCATTTGCTCCACTTCCATGTGTGACTGCCTCTATGCCAAAATTGTTGTCATATAATCAGCTGGTGGAAGTGTTTGTAATCTCTCTAAATATTTTTGGGCCTTTTCCTTTGCTTCTCTTAATTTGGCCTCCAAAACCTTCATCTTTGGATCTTCCACCAAGTATTTCCAGATTTGTGCGCTCTCCTTGTAGAGTTTTTCTCACTCTTCCTCCACTTTCTTAATGTTTCCAATGGATTTCATCATTGTTCTTTCTCTTCCTGCTCTTACTTCTAGTGGTGTGCCTAACATAATTCAGAATTGTAGGTCCTTAATCTTGAATCATAATCCTTTGACGACTTCACCAATATTCAATACCTACCCTTCCATAGTAACTTCTAATACCACTGGGACCTATGGCATTTTATTTTTTTATTGCACAAGTTGTAGGTTGGGAAAACCCTGACCCAACCACAGAACAAGTGCTACAACTATGGGAATTCTACACCCAATGTCACATCAATGTAGGTTCCACACTTCAAGGGTGACTAGGTCACTCTAAGGAGGCGATCTCGGTGACCCTACGGGGATTGAAATGGAGATAGAGGGAAGTGGAAAAGAATCCCCTAGAGGTCAAGTCTAGATGCAAATAAAGGTAGGGAGAGATTCCTTGCAAGTTAAGTAATGAATGCCCCACAAGTATAGTGCTTTTCCAGATGAGTGTACCTTCCCGAGACACAAGAAAAGACAATTTGCAACAATATGTATTAGTTGGAACAAAAATTTAATCTTGTTGTCCCTAATTTGCAGCAGTATATATCAACAAATAAATGATACTAAACTATGCTCAATAAGTGCTAGGTATCAAGTAGAAAATACAAAAGAAAGACTAGCTAAACTCAAGATGAAAAGCCAAAAATCTATCACAAAAGATAAGGTTGTTGTAAACACTTATCTGCAGCAAATTATATCAGCCTTATGGATGTAAAATTCAATGTATTACAGAAAAAAAATCAGCCACTGGATTCCTCTCAAAAGTTGCCAAAAAGTGCACTAGGACAAGTAGAGTAAGTGTGCAAACATTGAGCAAAAAACAATGGTTGAATACAGAGTTATTTAAGAAAGTAAGTTAGGGTTTCTGCAGCCCCAATGTCTGAAGATTCAATTTTTTAATAGAAACAATAAGTAGCTCATAGATGGGGATGCTGTAGTGGTTTTGAGGTGCCCAAGGAACAAGGAAAACAATCCACTTAACAAGAAGCGAAAATGACCGAAAATCATGTTTCCCAATAGAATAATTGTGTATCTCCAATTCAACAAATCAATGACTAGTGCCTTTACTATTGGGTTAATGTAGTCACACAAAGCTTAGAAAAGATAACTCCTTAGGGGTGTAATCCCTTTTACATCCCAAGGCAAGTTTCTCTAAGCTAGGTTTTAAGCTAAGATGGTGTATGCCCTTATACTTCTCTTAGAAAACCCTTAATCAATGAGATGAAGCATGAAAGAATTGTGAAGACTATGGTGGGGGTGTATTCCCTTATACTTCCCACCTATCCCCTATAATAACACAACTTGACTTGAAATAAATGATAGCAAGAGAGTAAAAACCATACCAATATCAAGAGAAATGCTAAGACAATTCACCACAAGAGCTAAAATGTATCATACAAAGCTAGCGCTAGGCCTTCCTCCATCAACCATTCATAAAATTATCCATAAGACAAGTTCACAAGAGCTAAAAGAGGCAAGGAGGCCAAAGAATTCAAACTAAATCCTCTCACAAGTGAAGATTTATGATTCAAAATGAGATCTTATGATCTCTACTTATACAAAAATTAGCCAACATGGCTTGTCGACAAAATAAGGAGTAAAACACAATATTCTAGGTCAACAACAGTAATATTTCCCCCTTAACACAATAATATTAAACAATTCACTTAAAATTTCATCTTTTGCACAAATTAAAGACTAGTCTAGGATGACGTCACCCCTTAAGGGGACGTTTTTCCACTTTGAGGAGGTCATTGGTGTTGGAGAATCATGGAAGGGCCTCCCAAGGCCATGTCTCAAGCATATAAGTGATCTCATCATGGTAAAAACCCTCTTCTCTTCAAAACGTCCAAGTGTAAATAAGTGGCACCTCACCACGAATCCCTAGCCCCCAATATCATGACGTCAAGCTCAAAAGTGGGATGTTTTTACCCTCCTAGGAAAATCGTTTGGAAAGAAATGGGTGGGATAGATCATCCAAGTCATCATCAAGGCCGTCCAACTCAACTCTCTCTCATATGGAATGCGGGCCGCTAGCATACAACTTGTGTGCTTGTAGCCCCATGGAAGCCCAAGAGAGGATTGTTCTCCCAAAATTGTCCACTGAGTAGGTCCTGCAAAGACAAATGAACATGCCCTCCAAGGATTTCAAGTCATAACATCATGATAAGTGGATCCAATCAATAATTAAGCCATCTAATCATGTGCATCAAATATTACTGTATCAAACAATTAACAACTCAAAGACACTATGTGACTTGTCAAGATTAAGTATGGGAGGGTTGATGAGGTGTCATTATGGGTAGATATTTCTTTAGGTCAAGGAGAGCCTCCAAGAGGTCCCTCTCTAAGCCATGTAAAGTGTATGAGGTTGATGGGGTCAAGACGCAATGGACATAGGGATTATGACATACTATGGGTCGTAGTGTCTCATTCATGGGTGCCTTTGTAGAGGGTGTGTGGTACCTTCATCCGCAATGCACGTTTTCCAAGCCCATCACTTTCCTTTTATATTTATTTATTTATTTATTTTTTAGCGCAAGGAGAGGTTGAAGGTCAATGCCTTGGCATGGTGACCAGATGGTGGAAATGCCACCCACAAATTCCTAATGGAAATGAGAAGGTTGGCTCGTGATGAGGCCCACTTTCTCTCAGCCATGCAATTGAGAAACACTTCCCTGGTTTAGTAACCAGATAATGACAATTTCATACCACTAGATATACATGGATGTTATAAGTCGACTCGTGATGAGACCACCTATTCTTAAATATACCTTTCAAGCATTTCTTTTTTATATTATGGGTCCCCTTTTATTCAAAGATAAGTATTTTATTGCTTTCTTTGGTGATCCCTAAATGAAGCATCTAGAAGGTTCATATATGGATTTTATATTTTACCCAACACCAACCCCTCTGGGCCTTTAGACCCTTCTTCCCATAGAATGAGGGGCAACCCCTTCTTGGGTCAATACACCCTAAAATCCCAAGAGATAAGGAAATGAAGGGGAAAATGATGGAAAATGACAAGTATGGTCGGGAATGATACGATGGCTCATTAAGGGATTTCCCAACAACAAAACCATTCCCAAAGAAGACCACTTACTAGGGAGAAATGTCAGCCACCAAGGTGAAGCAGGGAAAAAGGAATAATGTCGAAGCACATATCATGAAATCTAGAGAAATCTAAGATACAACATAATCAAATGGCTTAGGTATTGAAATGATGCTTACCATAATACTGACTTGTACCTCATGGAGCAATGCCCACTGCCTTCTAGGAGCCAATTGGTGTGGTGGATTCCATCTGTAAACCTGTGACCATCTATCTTTACAAAGGGTACTACTAGTCATGTACTTTCTCGACACTCCATATCTGCAACCTGAGGGCCTCGCGACATCATCTCCTTATTTATCCACAAAATGGGGATAACACCTTAGCCAACTTATGGATGATTTCTTGTGTCTTATGCACCATACTATATGCTTCATAATTTTCCTTTAGAGATTTCATGGCCCTTTCCTTGGCCTCATTATTTTCCTTCCTTACGCCTTCCATTTTCCCTTCCACTACACTCTTTTTTTGTAGAATAATTTCATAATATTATTGCAATTGAGGGGATTCATCATGTACTTTGGTTAGTTCATGTTCTTTTTCATCGCCCCATATCTTAATCTCATGCAATATGCCTATTTTCAATCTTTGTAATATGTGTGTCATCATCCGTGACAACACTATGTTCAGATAGCTTATCGCCTTCACCTGTTCTTGTAATTATGTTTTTGGGAATCAATTGCATCCATCTTAATTTGGAGCATTATGTTCCCAACTTCTAGTTAGGTTAATCTTGGATGAGTAGTCTTTGCTTCCGCCATCAGAATTGTGGGCGTTCCCCCTCTTTCCTAAGGTCTTTTTTTATGCTATTTGATTCTAAGATTTGGTTTATTGTTAGCAACTACTACTGCACCTTCTGGCGCTGCTCTCCCTATTTCCGCGTCACTTCCTCTACGACTTCCTCCATGGAATCTCGAACTTGGTAACCTATTTGGTCAAAGTATAAACTGGGGGTTCCTTGTGCGCTTTAGTCTTCTTGCGTGCCCCTCCTATTGGCTCCTTCCCCTTATATTTGCATTTGAATCATATCATGTGGAATATCTGATATACCAATACTATTGATATCCCAGGTGTATCTATTGCATCATTGTTTTGGTCATTCCCATGCCCCTCATCCAGTTCTTCATCACTCTTATCCTATTATTCTTCATCTTCTGGGTGTCGTATTTTTTCTACTGGGTTTTTCCACCCATCTTCCCAATAATTCGTGATCAGGAATGCATCCTTTGTTTCAACCTATAGTTGGTTGGCATCCACTAGTGCTCATGTTCCTTCATTTGTTGCACATGCATATGGTGGATGCCTTCTTTGCATCTCACAATATCCTTGTAGGTTTCCACTATCTTGGCTGAGATGCGCGGTGTAGTTTGATTAGATACTTGATATTATAAAAGTCTATAAAAATGTAACATTATTTTCATGTTGCCTCCTTTTGTTTTTCGTATGCCATAAGTTTTCATGCATTGCAACTATATTACCTCTACCATTTGTTCCCATGCATTGGTAGTATCCTGGTTCCTTCCATCCTACCAGTGCAATCAAAATAAAAAGCCATGCATAATGAAATTATGTACCCTTCTCCTGGGCCTCAAAATAGTCTATCAAAAATTAATTCATCGTGAAGGTGGCCTAGTTAATTTGGACTCCTTTTGATCATTTTTCTATGGTTTTGATCACTGCAGTCGGTACTTCATCCTTACAGCACTTGCGCAACAATTTGTAGGAAAACACCTACATTGCAAACGAAACACCACTATCATTTATTTTCGTAACATCCAATCCTCTTTTCCCACTGAAGGTGTGAAATTTATCCTTCATTGATTCTGATAGGGATCTCTCCCCTATCTTGTTGAACAAAATGGTAAGATCCTTTCCTACTTTCGGTAGCCCTGTGATCCACACAATCAATGCAGTATCAATTGACACTAGTGGTTCAATCCACAATGTACCTCCATGGACACAGTTGAGTAGTAACTTAACACATGCATTGATTTCCAAGTTGCTTTCGAAGTGTGTAACCTCCAATAGGTTCAGTATTTCCAACTTCTCGAGTCCTATTTCCCACATCTATGTTTCAATCAATATCACTCTTATGCCCAGTACGCTCTTAGTGCACAAGTACTTTTCCCTTTCCAACTCGAGAAACTTCTACTCGCCTGTGATATCATGATCCACAAACTTGAGGTCGGAAACCTTGTCGGATATTTCTCCTTACACACTTACACCAGGTGGGAATAGTGATGTTTCCAGTGGGTATTTCCCATCTTCTGGTATTTTGACGTGAGGTGCATTGTGTTTCCTCTATGGGATATAATCCCTATGGAATATTGTCTGTGAATTAGAAGTTGAAGCTCCAAGTATTTCATCAACCTTTGGTGCATATGCTAGTCATTTTGATTTCTTTCATGTCACTACTAATGGTGCTCCAACTTTAAGTGGGTCCATTGTCTTGTGAGATAGGTTCCTTTACTTTCTCTATGGATGTTCTGTTGTAGTTGTAGTTTCGCTCTGATTTCGTTCTCTCTTGCATGAAACTCTTAGTAACAATGATTTATGATTAGTGACCTCTGAATGCTTTTGTGCCTCCTTGCCAACTCTGCATGTCTCTTCACACCTTAACTAACTTGTCCAATCCACCAACGGGGTTGATGAATGGTTAAATAAATGTGGATTTATTAACAAATCTGTCGTGCGATTTTTTCCTTGTACTACCAATTTGTCGTGATTTCCGACGGATTTTACCATTTAATATTATATGACATCTTTATGACCTATGATTACCATATTATTGTCGTCGTTCCTGTGCTTTAATGCTTTTAATGGTCTTGTCAATGCCAAACTAAGCAATTATTCTTTATTTTGCATCTGTTTGCTTTGCAATATTTTTCCTCTAAGGATTATTGTTTTAACTAGAATAGTTCCATCCAGATGCACTATAATCATTCTTTATGTGCAAGTTCGTATTCCTTTTTACTCTATTTTTATTTTCTATATCTATTTTTTTATCTTCCTTTTTCTACTTTTATATGTTTTTTTGTGTCCTATCTTCCTACTATAGTATATTTACTATGATACATGTGTCCTAGCACAACCCAGATTACTGGGCAGACTATTGATCATATCTATAAAGTTTGAATCAACTTCCATTCACCATTCCTCTAAGGACTTCTCCATTCAGGGTTTCCAACTATGCAACACCTGTCTCTATTACATGTTGAATCACATAAGGTCCTAACCAGTGCATTCTAAGCATTCTTGGATGCTTCGCGAACTTTCTATCATAGAGTAATACAAAATCTCCCACTTGAAACTTTTTATGTTTAATTTGTTTATCATGCCACTATGTCTCTCTTGCCTTCTAAACATGCTAATGGAAACTTGAAAAATGGATCTTCCTAAAGATGTAGTAATTGCGATAGTCTCTCTTCTACCACACCAGAGTCTGAAATATTGGTGATGGTTGCAATGCACAAGTTAGGTAGAATAAAATCCATTGGAATCATTGCTTCTTTCCCATAGACCAACCTGAAAGGTGCCTGTCCTATCAACTTTTTTCATGTTTTCCTATAGGCCCATAACATTGTAGGAAATATTAAGTCCCAATCATCTCTCCCTACATTTCATATCTTTGTCAAAGAATCCTCCAGGATTTTATTAAAATCTTCCATTGTCCCATTTTCCTAAGGATGATATGGGGTAGTCTTATGATGATGAATTTGAAACGCTGTTGTCATTGTTGCAATTGTCTTATTCAAAAGGTGTGTTCCTTGATTACTGAGTAATATGAGAGAACATACAAATCATTTGACTACATTACCAAACAAAAATCTCTAGTAGTGCCACCGGTGCAGTCTGTGACTGGTGTTGCTTCTTCCCATCTAGTCAAATACTTCATTGCAATGATTATGTACCTTACCCAGGATCTTCTTGCTTGTGGGTTAATTGGCCCAACAAAGTATATGACCCATTTATCAAATTCTTGCAATGTAACTTGTGGATTTAAATGCATTTCATTCCTCGTGGATGGATTTCCTACTCTTTGACATACATCACATGACTGCCAATATTCCTTAGCATCTTTATGAAGTGTGGGCCACCAAAACCTTGCAAACAAAATATTTTTTGTAGTTTCTCTCCCTTCATAATTTCCTAATCTAATCCCATCATGCAAGTATCATCGATATTTCATGTTCCATCACACATCGTCTCAATATTCTACTTGCACCTAACTTGTATACATTCTCTGCAATCAACTAATAATTTGTTTCTTTCACTACCAGTTGTTTTTCTACACAATTGTCATGTCTGATGGGGCCATACATGTACTTATAAATTTCACGATGTACAAGTAGTAATCATTCACCATTTTAATTGCAAATAGTTGTGCATCTGGGAAGTTTTCATCCAAATTTCCTGCATCTTTTCCTGATAGTATGTGCGATAGCTGATCTGGTCCTGCATTCAACATCCCTAATTAAACCACAACCTCAAAATCGTATTCCTGGAACAATAGTAGCCATTTTCATATTATCCCCCACAACATTCTCTTGTTCTCTAAGTATTTTAATGCAAACTGGTTTGTGTACCTCATAAAGTGAGACCCCAATAAATAATTTTTGAAATTTTGTAGCACATATACCATTGCCAATCCTTCTAGTTCTGTAGTGCTATAATTATTTTCTTCTATAGACAACTTCCTACTGGGAAAATAAATTGGGTGATATATGTCTCCCTCCCCTAGTTGAGATAGTACTACACCCAACTCTATGGATGATGAATCTACAGGAACGTGGAACTCCTTGTTCCAATCGAGAAATATCAAAATGATCGTGGTCACTAGTTTTTGCTTTAATGTATTCAAACCCTTCTGGCAATCCTTGTTCCATTGGAACTTTTCTTCCTTCTTCAATAAATTTTCCATGTGTGTTGTGATCTATGCATAACCTATGATAAATTTCCTGTAATAGCCTATATGAAATAGAGTTCTCCTCAACTATCTGACTGATGTATGTGGTTCTAAATCTAGAACCACTACAATATTGGTTGGATCTACTAGTAATCCTTGTTTTCTGACTACATGGCCCAACAAAATTCCAAATGGTATGCAAAAAATACACTTCTTCATGTTCAAAAAAATATGACACTGTCTACACCTATGCAACATTATCCTGAGTAATTCTATGTGATCCTTCAACAAACTGAAAACATTTCAATCATACAAGCACACTTCAAGGAACTTATGAATAAATTCCTTGAACACGACAACCACTAACTCTGAAAAACACCACGGGTTAATTCTTCAGTCCAAAGGTTATTATTGTATACTAATAACTCCCCCACTATGTCTTGAGAGTAGTCTTGTAACAGTTCGCCTACAAAATTTTAATCTGATGGTACCATGAGAATCCATCACTGAAAGAATATGTCTCTTGGCCTCCTACATTCTCTAGTACCTCATCTGTGAATGGTGTTGGGAATGGGTCATGTAAATAGGCACCATTCAACTTCCTTAGATCCACTCAAATCTTGATTCCTCTTCTCTTCTTGTCTTGCACTACCATTGGATTGATCGACTCAGATTATTATATCGGTTCAATTGTTCTTACATAAAACATCCTGTATATTTCGTCTTTCACCTTTTCCTTGTACTTTGGGATTAACATGTAATTCCTTTGTCGCACGGGCTTAGCACCTGGTTTCAAGGTGATCTGAAAATATTACTAAGTTCAATACCATTTTCTTATTCCAAAATCTTTTATTGATAGTGGTTATAGCATGGAAGTGATTTATATTACTTAAAAAAACACTTTAACTAATGATCATAACTTGCATAATCCATATTACATAAGCAAATGAAAAATCACTTAATTAATGCTCAAATGCGTCAAGTACAATAAAATGAATTTACAATACAACATATGAATACACCCTTCAAATATGTTGCTCTCACGCAGACAATAACATCACCCTTGATTTCCTCTCGAAAAATTGAGAAAAGTGAGTATAAGTCTGCTATATTTTAATTACAGTGCCCCAAAATCCCCTTGGGACACAAAATAATACAATGAATTTTTTACAAATTGATCAAATGAAAACAATTATTGCATTGTTGAATTCTTGGTGAATAATCATGCAAAATTGATATAAAATACTTGAAATTCTGTCAAGGTGACCCCCAACATGCTTTACGATGTATCCTCATAAATGTGTGTACCCTCGAGCATGAATTTCGAGACCACTCTCCATAAAAATATGTATAAACCAAAACAAGAATGTGTGTACAATGCTTTGGGGTGTGTGCCATTAAAAAGGCCACCCCTCAACAAAATTCTGGATTTAGTGGTAGGCTTTAATTACAATTTGTTGGGTTTAGTAACCAAATCTTAATTTTGTGGCAAGCCTTAACTATAGTTTGTTTTGATTTTTTAATAAACCTTATCCATGACACATTGGTTAAAAAATGCTCCATAAAAGGTGTAGGTAAGGCATTCTATTCCCCACGACCTTTTTGTTTTGCAAGTGGTTATACATATAACAACATATTATATAGTTTGCTAAAACTACTCCATGCGATTTTGGTAAGTCATTATATGGTTTGATAACCATATATTATATGCTTATATGGTTATACCACTTATAACCATATATTATAAACAATGTAACTCCCGCCAAGCTTTGGAATCACCCCCTTCGAGCTGTGCATAGTGATTATATGGAAGTGTATGGTATGATTATATATATATTAAAAAAACCATAAAATAACAACCAAACCAATAGAATCCAATCATGGGTCACCACATGTCAAGACCCGGTTGGTCCACTTATGTGCCACGTGTCATATGCCTATTTGTGCCAACACTATGTATGTATTTCCTAGTCACCTTCTAACTTATCATGCCATGTCACCTTCCTACCACTTGCCAACATCTGGAGCTTCCACTTGTCAACATGTGAGTCTACCACGTATCTCTCTCTGAGCCTTCCATGTGTCTCTTCAAGGTTGACTTTTTCCTTGGTTGACCTGAACTTTGACCAGCCATAAATTTTTCATAGGAGATCCATTTGATGCACCATTTACTCCATTGGAAAGATGACAAAGAGATCTATGAAATTATGCTATTTTCTTAAAATTTTGAGATAATCAAATTTTTATCTTTTCTGACCCTTTCTAGATCTTGTGAGCGTTTTGGATCCTCTTGGACCTATGTGAGTGTTCCTCGATCCTCCTAGATCAATCCTCCCCACTAGGAAGCTTTTATACCACCAAAAAGTTTACATTAAATGAGGGAGATTCCTCCCCACTTGACATGTGTCTCTTCCCCATTCTTAGACCAATTGGATCATTACAATCAATTGAACAACAAGGATGAAGGTTGAAATAATGTTTCTAAAATAATAAATCATTATCAGAATTCCACATCTATCAAAATTCATATTTTTTATTTTTGTCCATTCACAACATATCAGTAGTAGTAGCGAACATATAGATGATACTGACATGAATTAACAACATTCCTATGGTTCCTAGCAAAATCCATGTCACTTATTAGCTTCATAAATATTGTGTGCAAGTGACCTTCATGTGCCAACTTTGGAGAATTATGAAAGACTTCATGACTAGAAGATAACTTGACTATTTCATTATTATATTCCAAATCATATCCTTAACTTTCTTTTGCATACATCATAGACACATCTTTCTTGCATTCACAACTCCTAGAGTTGTGATTCATGTCTCGTAACCTAAATCAGATCCCAAATCTTTTTGGATTGTGACAACAACCTTTTGTTTTCCTTTGCCTCCATACTTTTTAGGCCTTAATTCATGATGTAGCTCCAAAAATGATCTTCAATATGTCCACTTTTCTTGCAATGAGTACATGTGAGCTTTTCTTCTTCCTTCTTTATTGTAACTACCTGTTTCTCTTTTGCCTTGTTCTTATTTCCCTTATGATGAGAAAAATCCTTGGAGGAACCATATTTAGTATCCTTCCCCTTGGACTCAAGATGCATAGCTTGAAAACATACTTCATCAACACTAGTGGGATTTAACAAAACACGAGTATGATGAATGTAACTATGCAAAACACCAATGTATTTCATAAGCGTTTTTGTATAATGTAATGAAATATTTAAATCCAATGATTTCTTCCTAATATCCTCGGTAAAATCCTTCACACTTTGTCCTTTTCCTTGCCTCTAATTTTTTCATTCCATAATTTCATTTTGTTGATATTCCAAAGGATAAATTTGTCTCCTTAATGCAGCTTTGAATTCTGACCAAGAAGAGAGAATATTACCGCTCTTTTGGATACCTTCCTAAATTTACCTTCCCACCAAATCAACATTATACATTCAAGGTGAAGAGAGGCCAATTGAATATTTACCTCGTCTTCATCAATCTGATGAACATGGTAGTAAACTTCCATTTTTCAAATCCAATTGTCTAGCTTCTATGCATTAGACTCGCCATTATTCATGGGCAAGTTAAATTGACATCCAACTTTAACAATGGCTTCTTTGAAGCAATTTTCTTATGAGGATATGAAGGAGGATAAGTGGAAGGAGGTGAAGAAGGAGGTCTTAAAGGAGGTGGACAAGGGGGAAGATCATCTTCTTTTTTAACTTGTCCAGAACTTTCTCCTTTTCATAATCCTCTCTCACCATAAAGTTGTCCCACCATTGCATTCATTTGATTAAAGTCATTGAATAAATCATCTTCAGATTCATAAGGACCTATTTTCCTTGGTGAACCTATCTCTTCCCTTCGAGTGAAGCTCCTTGAACCAATTTCCATATTATAACTCTCAAGTTTTCCTTCACCATGCTTTTGTTTATCCCTTGTAAGCATTCACCTGTCAAACCATCTCTAATACCACTTGATTCGAAAATGGATAGAACCCATACAAAACTTGATTTGAAAATATTACTAAGTTCAATACCATTTTCTTATTCCAAAATATTTTATTGACGGTTCTTATAACATGGAAGTGATTTATATTACTTAACCAAGCACATTAACTCATGATCATAACTTGCATAATCCATATTACATAATAAAATGTGGAATCACTTTTTTGATGCTCAAATGCTTCAAGTACAATAAAAGTAATTTATAATACAAGAGCTGAATATGCCCTTCAAATATGTTTCTTTGACATATAAAACAACATCACCCTTGCATTCCTCTCGAAAAACTGAGAAAAATGAGTATAAAGTTGGTTGTATTTTTCTTACACTTCCTGAGACTCCCCTTGGCATGAAAAATAATACAATGACCTTTTTAAAAAATTCTCAAATGCAAAAAATAGAGTACACCATTGAATTCCTAGTGAAAAATCATGCAAAATTGATATAAAATACTCGAAATTCCATCAAGGTGACCCCCAACACACTTTACGGTCTAGCCTTTTAAATGTGTGTACCCTTAAGAATGAAATTTGAGACCATTCTCCATAAAAATGTGTAAAACAAAAAAACATTGTCTGCACAATGCATTGAGGTATGTTCCATTAAATAGACCACCCCTCTTAACAAAATTTCAGATTTAGTGGTAAGATTTAATTACAATTTGTTGGGCTTTGTAACCAAATCCTAATTTTTTGGCAAGCCTTAACCATAGTTTGTTTGGTTTGTTTTAAAAAACCTTATCCATGGCACATTGGTTAAAATATTATCCATAAAAGGTGTAGGTTGGGGGTTCTATTCCCCACGATCTTTTAGATTTGCATGTGGTTATACATACAACAACATATTATACAGTTTGTTAAAACTATATATATATATATATATATATATATATATATATTAAGAAAACCATAAAATAATAACCAAACCTTTTCATACAAGATTTGTTTGACATGTAGTTTGTGCCATTGGAAAGATGATGATGAGATCTACGAAATTATGGCATTTTCTAAAAATTTTGAGACGATCGAAGTTTTAGCTTTTCTGACCCTTTCTCGATCCCTATGAGCATTTTGGATCCTTCTGGACCTTTGTGAGAATTCCTAAATCCTGCTAAATCACAAGGGAATCTTCATCTTTCCTAAGTCCCAGCTATCCCCTTCATCTCAGGAAATTTAGTTTGGAATAAGTCTTGATATTCATGCAACAAGTTTGAAATATTTTTTACGGTCTCATCACTCTAATAATCCCCTATCTGTGCAAAATTTGGATTCTTTTTCGGCCCAATGGTTACCTTTCGTGTCTTTATGGGTTGGGTGTATGCAACAAACTCAAGTTTGAGTCCTTTGACTACCCATTCTCCTTCTGTTTCATATACTTGCATGTTCTTGGGATCTTTCTCCTCTCGTTCTTCCTTAACCACATTGTAACACTATAATAACTCATGGACAATCATAGTAGCTTTGTGTGCAATACACACTAGTACCATCTCCATCAGCCTTTCTTATGATAATATCTTAGTTTGAATAACCTATAGTGTTGCATCTATTGATGGGTATTCATGTTCAAATGTGAAAGTGGTTTTTAACCTTTCAGTCAACTCTTCCCATCTTGTTGTTTCTCTACGCATTTCTAGTTCTAGATACCAGTTATTCAAAATTATCTCTAGTGTATGTATAAATCTGTGCATCCATTCTATTTTCAGTATTGAACTCCATAAACTCCTGCATTGATCAACATGACCTATTGGATCACTCTCTCCTATATACTTTTGCACAATATTTTCTCCATCGGTAGCTAACCTTACTTCTAGTAGTCTTTTTCACTGTGACTAGTCTTCCATTCCTTCTTTGTGTGCAACCCACCATCTGGTGGGAATAAATTTTCGGACAACATCTAGTGCCAAGAGCTTGCAACTCAAATTCCTTTGAAAAAAATATTATATCAGTCAATCCATCATACTTGGGTGGATCACATAATTCTATTCCAATCCAGTGCAAGGATTGAGTTATGCATGCACATCGTCTAGTTGAGACTTCATGCATCCTCTGTTGCCAATTCTCTAGACCCTCCTTTGAATATGATGCACACAAACTAATACTTATACAACTTAGTGCACCATATGCAGTAGGGTTAACATAATTATCCATCCACGTAGTCATGTTATGCAAATTGTTAATGTCATTTCCTCTTGCTGGCTCGACATATCTCTTTACTTATGTTGGGTCCAATGGTGCAGTAACTTTGAAATCACTGACTTCAAATATCATTTCCCTCTTCTTCAGATTAATGATTTCTTGGTTATCAAATTCCCATTCAAGTCCCATTAGTGATAAATATGGTTGACTATCATCCACAATCTCAATAACTTCAAAGTCTGGCACACTGCACACCTCATCTATGTTCATAGGTACTCCTGTCAAACGACGAATCAATACTATTTTGTGCTAATTTTTTAGCCTTAAATGAACATGAGACCATATTAGCTTAGGTTTATCGATCATCTCCCAAGTATTCTTAGGTAAAACATTCACATCAAATCCCAAGCCAAAGATAACATTATCCACATCATATTCCCTAATTCGTGCAATGAATCTAAATTCTCCATTGGTCCTCTTCCTATGCAGTACCTAATTCACCACCCTTTGTGTGATGGGAGTTTCCCTTCCTTATGGGCAGTGATCAATCATACCATAGAGTGTATTCAATTCAATTTCATCTTTCATTATATCTACACAACTTCTCATAATTTTGTTAGCATGCTTACCTTTCCAGTTGGATTCTCTAGCACAACTCGATATCTTACAAGAGGCACATATGATGTTGATGCTCCCCAATATTGTCCAAGTACCATTTTTCTTTCCCTATGATATGTCTCATTTTCTTGCTAAGTATCAAAGTTTGGCATAGGTCCTACTCGCTTCCTTACCCATTACTCATCTATATTTCCTTCATTCATCACATCAACTCATGTTCTAGCTCCTCCATGCATAACAATTGTTATTCTTGATCCTTCGTTGCATTTTTCGACGCATATTTTCTACACATTTTGATTTGGATTATGGTTCTAGTTTCCTCTAGCCTGCCATTTCTCAACTAGGTGAGGACAATATTATGACGCATGGTCAAGCTCTCTATAGTATGTGCACACTGTACACAAAGTCAGGCAGTCAAAGGATAAATGTTCTGGTTGATTACAATTGTAACATATAATCAGTCCTCTTCCTACCCTACCAAAATTTCCTCTGCCTTGACCTATACCAAAATTTCTCTTATTTCCTAGATTAAATCCTCTTTGATTATTATATTGCAGACCACCTTCTTTTGTCGCAACATTCTCCTCCTGAATCATGTACATATATTTAGTGCTCTCCCTCATCAAATCGAATGCATGACAGTCTTTCTCTTCATGTCTAAATGACTTGAGAAAATTGTAAAATGGGTTCCTTGGTGTACTCTGATACCTCTGTAGTAATGGACACTCAGTCATATGATGTCCCCATTTCTTACATGTCTCACAAAAACCCCCTCCTGGTAATGGATTCGACGCTCTAGTCTCCAAATACTGTGCGAATTTTGGGAATTCATCCTTATGATGTTCTTCAGTCCTACACTTGGTATATCAGACTAGTTTGTGTTTCTCCTTTCCTTTTTTAAGTTATTCCAATTGAATCATCAAAGAAGCCAACTTCATTTGAAATTGTGTCATCCCTCCACTATCTCCTATAAGGGATGATTCTAATTTCATTACAATTTCCAATGCCTCGGGCTGCGACGCAACCTTCTCTTGAATCGACGACCTGTGAATATGTGGTGTAAGTCCTACAATAAACCATTCTTGATGTTGTTGAGCAAGGATATGGAAATTAATACTACCCATCAGATCCTTGAAAATTTGATCAAAGTCCCATACTGACTTTGTTTGCACATGTCTATTCTCTTTTAGTTCTGTAATGTACTGTGAATCAAAATTTGGCTTCTTGAACTCTTTCAACAACACTTGCCTTATCTCCATCAAAGTCTTGGATTATCCCATATGTGTGGTACTCTCCAGCTTCATGTACCATAATAGTACATGACCTCTGAATGTTGTTTCAAACTACGCAATATTCATAGCCTTGTCCTGGACATTCTTTGTGGCCAAAATTATCTCACAAACAAATAGATGTTGTTCTGGGTCCTTTGACCCAAATACTTGGAACTTAGGAATTATGAGGGTGTTGTCTACCCCTACCATGTTTCTTTGTGTAGTCCCTCCTCTTGTTGATGTTGCTTTACTATAAATTTGTGCATTTCTTCCACTGCTCTGATTGCTACTATGCTATCCTCTTGTGCTAACTATAAGTGATTTTGATAAGTCTTTAATGGTTATCTCTGATTGTGGAGATGCACATGGGGTCATGGATTCTCCATAGGATTCACTCTACGTAGGAATTAATGACTCTTATATTATAGTATTGGACTGGGATTCCTCTTCCTCTCCTCTTATATGAGGTATTTCCACAATTTGGACTATTGTGCAAGGTTCTCTCCCCTCTGGCTCACTGTGCAACTCTCCTTTCTCATCCCTAGTATTTCACATCTTGAACCTCCTTCCTCCATGCAATATTCCAAACTCATATTCTTCATTCGGTATACCCTCTTTAGTTCTATGTAGCCTTAGTCCCTCCCTCCCTTCTTCATCACTTCCTCTGTTCTCTCCTATTCTCATACTATCCTTGTAATATCCCCAAGGATGAGCCCTGTTCTAATAATGTTTATGAATTGTAAATCATTTTTTGTAGGTTGGTGAGCCGAATATTGATAAGTTGGTATACTTATGTGTTTATTAGGCCGAAGAGCCTAAGTGCTAAGGCCAGGATGCCTATTTTTTTATATGTATTATGCATAACATCAATAACAATATAAACATCATTTCATGCAGACCGACCATGAAGAAAGAGTGATGGGGGACTAAGATTCCATAGAGTGGTTAAGGGAAAGGGGCTGAAAGGTTGGAAAGAGAGGATAAGTTTTGATCCCAGGGGATAATCTTGGGGGCTTAAGCCCTTTGGAATAATAATTTATTATTATTCCAAAAGCTATGTGACAAACATGTTTTTATCCTAAGTCCTGGGAGAGGCAACGCATGCAGCCCTAGGAAGACAAGTGTCAACCTGGGTGCATGTAGTTAAAAGATGAAGCATCAGATGAGTTAAGGGTTCATTCTCCATTATGTCATTCATTTTCTGAACTCTGTGACCTCTGCGTCTGAGCTCTACATATCACACACAAGACTAAAAACCAAAACTGTGAGACCTTTGTTATTGTCCGGTGTATTCCTGTAAATTTCGTCTAGTCTCTGTGTTTGGCCTCCATCCTCGACCTTTGCATAATTTCTTGCCACACATCCTGTAACTGGTAAACTGTGAGATGATTTGTGTCTTTTGTAGAACTCGACGCCCAGATAATTGCCTGGGCATGCTGTGTTTTAGCGTCTGGTCGTTGCCATTTACGGGACTATGCCCATTTTTTGTTGTGGTCGTCATCCTGGTGTCAACTGAGTGCTAATGTTGTTGTGGTTTTCCTCACTCGGTTGTAATTGAGTTGAAGAGTGTGTTGAAGAAGAGGGTTGTCAGGCCCATGTGAAACTCCCTCCAGGTGAGAGAGTCTACTGGGAAGTGGTTTTCTCCCAGAGAGAGTCGAGCACCAACTTTGGAGCTTTGAGAATTCCTGATCCGACCTATTGTCGAGGCCCGGAGAGGGAGGTGAAGCATCGATAGACTTTTATTGTGAAGGTGTATACTCCCAGGTGGAACATGCATGTGGGCAATGAGAGTCCGTTAGTAGTGGGCGTAAGAAGGCTCCTGGAGAGAATCCTTCTGGTTGTTCTATGCATTTTTCCTGTAACCTCAGCCTAGCCTAGGATTCCCTTACCTTGGGTGGAGCTTAGTCCTAGCTCGGGGGTGATCCACTGTTGACCATGATGAGAAGTGAGGTCTAAGGCTAGGAGGTTCATGGAAAGTCTGCATGTGGTTGGTGGAGTTACTATAGTTTCAAAGATAAGTATATGCATGTGTATGATTTCAATTAAAATGCACATCTATGATGCTTGCGATATTATCATGTATTTCGTTGCAATGATATTTACTGTTGATTTCAACCATTATGTATGTTAGCAGTACTTAGATGTTTACTCTTCTTATCCATTTAACTTCATTTAAATGCATACCACATAAATATGAGAATGTTTCCGCGTAGTAGTGTTTCTCGGCAAAGGGTTTGATGGCCAAGGATGCTACAATATTGTATTAGAGCCATGTTTTCAAGGCTGAGCCTGGATGGGCTGAATAAGTGGTCTTTAGACCTGAGTTTTTGAGAGGAAATTGTGTCTGGAGGACTAATTTTGGACCTCAAAATGTTTCTGAGTGTCAATGGGCTACTTGTTCATGTTACAAAGCTCATGAGGAGTTGCGGTAGAATAAAACTGTAGTTGTAGATCAGTTGTAAAGGGGAAGATCTGGACCATCGAATCTATGTCTAGACACTAAGGAGGGCGCGCAGAAGATATCATATCTGGGCCATCATAAATGAGCGTCTGGACCAACATCCGTTGGATCCAGGGAACGTGCACAAGGTTTAAAACCCTTTGGAGTTGCACAGGAGTGTGGAAATCGCGATACGTGAAGCCCCGACATCATCAGAACCATACATCAAGAGGGACACGTGGAGAGATATCATCCTTTCACTGACTTGTGACTTGAAATGGTCAAAGGGAGAGTCTGTGAGAATTCACGAAACACGAATTCGTGATTGGATGACAACCATTGATCAACGAGAGGTATAGACCGTTAATTTTCCAGGAGGAATCGCGACATTTCAGGGATCAGAAGAACGAAGGTGGGTGGTATTTCAACCTCGTGACACACAAAATATCCATACGCAAAATCCCGACGAGATCTAAGTCGTCAGATCGTGGGGAAGTTAGGACTGTCAAATCAGGAGCTATGAAATGTCAACATTTTGGAAGTTTGACAATCGGGAGAATGGGGGGTACTGATGCAAAAACTCTGGAGGCCCGGAATCGCGAAATACCGATGAGCCAAAGTATTGTGTCGAGATAACATCACTGGGATTGACGAGAACATAGGGGATGTGTGCCATGTGCCAGTGGGTCCCGAAGGAAAAAGTAGATGCAATAGGGTCGGATGACATCACCCGAGGTAACGTGGACCTTCTTAAGGACACCACGTTGTTGAGTCTCAATTTTGACACTTCTAATGCCCTATATTACCTTCTATTTGAGCCTGTTTTACCTATTCCATGTATATCTAATTGACTGTTTCCTCCATAATACACTTGATGACCTTGTTCACGTGCATAAGAGGTAACTTGTGATAAAAGCATGATTTGTTTAGTTTTATTGAGTTAATTTGATTAAATGCTTGATTATGTATGATCCTAATCACTTTGACTCTTAAGAAGCATGATTTGGTACCCAATCTATTCCGGTACCAAGGCTCCACCTATTCCGGTACCAGCCTATGCTAATCCGGTACTAGAAATAATTCAAAATTTTGGAAAGCTTCTAGAGAAAAATCGGGAACATGGGTTTTGTCCAGAACGATGTTTTCATGAATAAATGTGAGTTAGAATTCACCCATATCACACGTGTGGACCTCCATCTCAGGGGGAATGATTCTGCCAAAATTATGAAAAAAACTCAAACTGCTAACTTGCGCCTCAATTTTCGTGCATATGGTATCAGATCTAGAAATTCTAAAACATGGGTTTTGTCCAAAATATGATAAATTGAGTAATACTTAGGCTGTTGTTCAAAATTATAATTGTTTTGGGAGATATGGGTGGGGGACTAACTCGAATATGTCCAAATTGTTAAAAAACACAGATTTTTGGGATTTATCCTAAAATTGTAAAAATTGTTTTCTTAGTTTGGGGATTCGGTTTCATCCATTCCTCCATGGATTTTTTGTATAAATAAGACTTCATAGGTCTGAGTAGAGAATGAATTATCATGATGTAAGAATGGTTCTTAAAGGAGAATTGTTATGATGTAGAATGGATTCATGAAAAGACTCTTTTTGTAAACCTACTTGTTGGAGATTAATGGAAGATTGAATTTGGTGATTTTGTCTCTCTTAGAAGTTAACTTCTGGTGATCTAAAATCTTCCATGCTGGCATTATCAAGGGCCACCGATCCAGCTTTGTAAACTTATTGTAAATTGTTAGTGTAGATTTTCATTTCATGTATTTGTTATTTTGATTTCATGTTATTTTGTTTGATTTTACTATTGGAATTTGTTGCAAAGTGTGGTAATGCAGGAACAATTGGATCTCCATATTTCACCATACATGAGATTTAATGGAGCATCCCACTTGTTAATTTAGTTGTTCCAGGAGATAGATCTTAAGTTCATCTTTTCATTTCATGAGTCTCTAATGAACAGATTTGTCACCTAAGAAAGAACCTTTCGATTCACTGTTTGCTTGAGAAGTTTTGTTATCATTTTTCCCTTCTAAGTTTGGAGTTGTATTGTTGAAGTGTGCCCAAATTTGATTGCTAAGAGTAGTAGTTACAAATAAATAATTCAAAGTCCATCTTTCCACTTCATGAGCTTGTAAATGGACAAGGAATTATCTGGGCGAAATCTTTTGAGTGCATGATTGGAAGTTTTGCTTTCTAATTTATGAATTGTGTGAAGAATGTTATCTTTGAAAACATAGTATTTTGTTATTGAATGTTTCTTATTTAATATATACTCATCAGACATAGGAACCTATCTGTTATCGGCACATATAGTGCATCAACTGTACTGATTACGAATCTCGGTTGATAATTTATGTTTGGTAATATATTATGCAAATAATTGCACCAACATTTTGGCACCGTTGTCGGGGAGTTGTAAACGGTAATAGGCAGTATTTGAATCAGATTGCTTTAATGGTTTTGGATTGGTTTTATGGATGACCTAAGGGTGGAGAGAATATGGTAAGACATGCTGGGAGATCCCACGCATCCACTTTGGTGGGGTTGCTCCAAAGTTAGGTTTTCCTCTCTTCTTTTGATGCAATTGTGTTTTTATTTCTGCAAATTTAGTTTTATTTATGATAAGCTAACTTGTATGAACATATAACCTGGTGATAGCAGGGTCCCAGTAACACAAGGAGTTCAATATTGGTGTGTTTTGTTTTTGAAAATAGTTTTAAAATTCAGATCTTTAAATGATAAATCATGTTTGGGGTGCTGTAAGAACCCCCCGAGTAGTAATCTGTGTTGCAAAACAGGGATCATCAACCAACTAGAGTAATTCAAGGGTGATCAAGAGCTTGAAGAATGTTCCTCCAAGAACTTTCTCTCATTTTGTCAGTAGCTAGGATATCCGCCTCTCAGGAAGAGCATATCTTAACAGCAGTCAAGAATCTAGTTGTCACTCCACAGGAAGATTTAGAAGTCTCGTCGGATTCCTCTTGTCAATTTGTTGAAGGAAATAAAGAATCATGAATAGAATTCAATGGAGAGGAACTGGTGGAACTTGATATTGAGGAGTCCTTAGCATGCCTCTCAATAGATCATGTATGTAATCCAAAGACCAATCATCTTGAAGAGGATAATCTGCATAGCATGGTAGAGGAAGACATTCAGTGTGACTTAAACAAAGAAGAGAAACAAGAATATAGAGATCTTATTGAAACATGGTTTCAATTAGTTATTAGGTCACACCACTCTTTTATTTTTCATTATTGTTTGATCTCATCATCAAAGTGGTTGGTCCTTCATACTCTGGTATGCATTAAAATTTATCTTTTAAACCTGAGTATGGATATATTTCTAACCCTGTTACGGACATGGCTTCACTGGAAATATTCCTATACTTGAAGGACATTTTCTTTTGTTCAAATAGAGTAGGAAAGGTAAATAAATAAATAAATGTTGCACATAAGTACAATGCAACCTATATTTCATACTTTTCATAAATGGAAATGTCAAAAGCTAATAAAGAAATCAGTTTAAGATCTTTTGTTCCTATAGTAGATTTCTTTTTAAAAGTTATGATGATTTTGTTTGGAATCTTATGAGAAGGGAATCTATTCATCCTCTGAATGCACACATAATACTGGAAGGGTTTCAAAAGAGGAAAAGGCATCCTTGTCAATGGAAGATAACACTTAAGGGAGTGCTTCATGACCTATTTCTTCAAAATTCTTCTTTTTCCTTACAATTGTTAAAAATGATGCATTCATGCTTTATATTTACATATCTATTTTAAGACCGTTATTTCACAAGGATGATCGATTAAGTGATCTTTTAATAGCAGTTGGAACTAAATGTTAATTCCAAACCATTTTATTCATAGCTAATAATTCAACTTTTGACATTTTCCCTAAATTTTTTGTTTATAAGCATGAATAAAAATCCAAATTTAATTAGTTCTATTTGTTTTTTTTTAGCAGGTGTTCACAACTCTCTGAGCAATCCTTTTTAGCATCTCACATTGTTTGCATGAGGCCATGCAAAAAATTAGGCATGGGGGAGTGGTTGTCGAAACCTTCATATTCTTTTGCAACTTTCATCGGCGATGCCAAATCAACATGTTCAGTGCTGGGATTTGATAGTCATTTCCAGAATTCTGGTACCATTCTATTCCAGTAATGCAAAATTGTGTTCATCCGATACTACAAACAATGTTTGCCTCTATGCTATTCTGCTACTGAAGCACAACCCTATGTCCATCCGGTACTCAAGTGATCTGGTACTGGTAATAAGGTGTTGGTAGCTCTAATCATGTATTCAAGTTTTGTTGCTCGATTTAAGTACTAGGACATATAAATTCAACATTTTTCGTTTTACTAAAGGAATTAGATTAATTATGCAGTAAGCATATGGTTACTCTCAATTATTGCATGCTCCCTACCATGAAATTTTGCAAGCCCTCCTATACATCTCCTCGTATATTATCACTGAATTCCTTGGTGAAGTGGTTTTCATCATGAATGAGCAAAAACCATCCATCATATGCCCCTTGCATGTTCTTTCTATCAAGGATCATTTAAGTCCTGTGCTGAATTGTTTATACTCTCATGCACATCTTCCTCCTACATTTATACACTCAACCTTGAATGAATCATCCCTGCTCTCCTTTAAGAAGATATTTTCACATTTAGCTATATATGATAATGGGTGCACTTGTCTTATTACCTCATTATTTTGAAAAAGTGATTGTTCATTGAAATATCCATTGAAAAGTGGTGACACCATTATGTATAATACTAACCTAGTTGATTCAACAAGTTATTATCCAAGTTTATCTTTACAAGTTTCTCTTGAGAGGTATTGATGAAAACCTCATGTGGTGGACTGCCCTTGCAAAACCGCAATGAACTTTCATGAGAACCCTAATAGGATTAACTAGAGGGACCTCTTGGTCATTATCTGAGATGTTCCATTATACATTGAATAACTGAGATTTAAGTTGAATGTGGATGATGTCACCCTTGGGATAATTGCAAACAATTAATTATGTGCCTAATAAATCTAAAACACTCTTGTACCACCTGCCTTCCTTATACTCTAAAACTGTCAATGAACAATATACATTATTCTAAATCTTTTGAGTAATATAATAAAAAGGAAGTATCAGGAAGTACAAGTAAACCCGCCAGGGTACTGAATAGGCCTGCTGGCAGCGGGGCCATTCTTGTATGGTACTAAGGTAAACCTGTCGGGGTACTGAACATGCCTGCTTGCAGCGGGGCTATACCGGGTAAAGGGAGTTGAAAAACATAAAGTGGCACACTTAAAACTGAACAAAAACCCTTGGGTCTCATTCTAAAATAATCACTATCAAATCAAGGCTATGAGATGACCTTTATATCTCTCGGATGATGTTCTTAAGAACATTCAAGTATCCACTTTAGAGTTCTATCTTTAAAAAAATAAGTTTGCACGAGAAGTGGGACCCTCAGTATGTGTAATTCTGCTTACCTATACAAGAAGAGCTTCATCTCTAAAAAATTGGATCAGAAACGAGTTAATCATATTGGGATGTATTCCTTTATGTGTTCCTCTCTTCAAATGATATCTTAACTATGCATATATCACTTTTGTTTTAAAGGTAATCTAGCCAGGGGGACCTATTAGTCAAAGTCATTATGAAAACTCTTGGCCACTATCCTATAATCATATTAGAGTCACATCCATCCATTTCTCCTAACTTTTATTGAAAATAGATTGGATAAGACTTAACTTCATGGAATGCTTGATCGAGTGAAGAGTATCATCAATTGTGAAATTTTTAAGATCATTGTTGCATGAGGACATGCAATGACTTAAGCATGGGGGAATATTGAGTCTCCATTTTGACACTTCTAATGCCCTATATTACCTTCTATATGAGCCTATTTTACCTATTCCATGTGTATCTAATTGATTGTTTCCTCCATAATACACTCGATGACCTTGTTCACGTGCATAAGAGGTAACTTATGATTAAAGCATGATTTGTTTAGTTTTATTTAGTTAATTCGATTAAATGCTTGATTATGTACGATCCTAATCACTTTGAATCTTAAGAAGCATGATCTGGTACCTAGTCTATTCCATTACCAAGGCTCCACCTATTCTGGTACCAGCCTATGCTAATCCGATACTAGAAATACTTCAAAATTTTGGAAAGCTTCTAGAGGAAAAATGGGCACATGGGTTTTTATCCAGAATGATGTTGCATGAGGAAATATGATTTAGAATTCAACCATATCACACGTGTGGAACTCCAGCTCAGGGGGAATGATTCTACCAAAATTATAAAAAAAACTCAAACTGCCAACTTGGGCCTAGATTTTCATGCATATGGTATCAGATCTAGAAATTCTAAAACATGGGTTTTGTCCAAAATATGATACATTGGGTAGTAAATGGGCCGTTTTTCAAAATTAGAATTGGTTTGGGAGATATGGGTGGGGGACTAACTCGAATCTGCCCAAATTGTTAAAAAACACAGATTTTTGGGATTTATCCTAAAATTGTAAAAATTGTTTTCTTAGTTTGGGGATTCAGTTTCATCCATTCCTCCATGGATTTTATGTATAAATAAGACTTCATAGGTCTAAGTAGAGAAGGAATTATCATGATGTAAGAATGGTTCTTAAAGGAGAAATGTTATGATGTAGAATGGATTCATGAAAAGACTCTTTTTGTAAACATACTTGTTGGAGATTAATGCATGATTGAATTTATTGATTTTGTCTCTCTTAGAAGTTAACATCTGGTGATCTAAAAGCTTCCACGTTGGCACTGACAAGGGCCACCGATCCATCTTGGTAAGCTTATTGTAAATTGTTAGTGTAGATTTTCATTTCATGTATTTGTTATTTTGATTTCATGTTATTTTGTTTGATTTCACTATTTGAGTTTGTTGCAAAGTGTGGTAATGCAGGAACAGTTGGTTCTCCATATTTCACCATACATGAGCTTTAATGGAGCATCCCACTTGTTTATTTAGTTGCTCCAGGAGATAGATCTTAAGTTCATCTTTTCATTTCATGAGTCTCTAATGAATAGATTTGTCACCTAAGAAAGAACCTTTCGATTCATTGTTTGCTTGAGAAGTTTTGTTATCATTTTTTCCCTTCTAAGTTTGGAGTTGTATTGTTGAAATGTGCCTAGATTTGATTGCTAAAAGTAGCAGCTACATATAACTAATTCAAAGTCCATCTTTCCACTTCATGATCTTGTAAATGGACAAGGCATTATCTGGGCAAAATCTTTTGAGTGCATGATTGGTAGTTTTGATTTCTAATTTATGAATTGTGTGAAGAGTGTTATCTTTGAAAACATAGTATTTTGTTATTGAATGTTTCTTCTTTAAGCTATACTCATTAGACATAGGAACCTATCTGTTATCGACACATATAGTGCATCAACTGTACTGATTACAAATCTTGGTTGATAATTTATGTTTGGTAATATATTATGCAAATAATTGCACCAACACATGTGTCACCACCTTGGTTGGTGACAACCGTGTTGTGGGCCCAGGGGAAAGAAAGGTCAGAAGTTTGGAAGTCGGGAGTTGGAGAGGAAAGTGAGTGTGAGAGCCTCCATGAACGAAACCCCGAAACTCGAAACCCCAAACTTTCATTTAGAGAACCTTGTAGATCTAGTGCTTGGTCATGACCCTTGGTCACATGGGGTTGGGGAAACAAAGAAAAATGGTTATGTCCTGAGTGTACTGCAGAGACAAGAAGAGCTCAGAAAATTCATGGAAATTGAACGTTTTCTTGAATCAAGTTGTTTATGAATGCTGTGAAATTTGTTAAGGATTAATGACCTGATAAATTTAGGTTGTCTACACATTGTGTTTGTAGAAGTTTAGCGAGTGTTAGAACCGAGTAGAATTTCCACTGAGTGTAAGAGAAATGGAAAGGGCATGGAATGATTCCAATTCCTATAACGAAGCAAAAGGAATGGATTTTCACTTGGGAGTTGAAGGATCTAACTCAAATGGGCATGGAGAAGAGATAGATAAGGAAGGAAACATGATGAAAATCATTGAAAAATTGCAGAAAGATGCCCAAACTCGCCGAGCAGATAGAAAAAAGCTCAGAAAAGCTCAGGAAAAATAAGGTGAATTTAACATAAAGATGTTAAGGAGTTTGGAGAGAATAGAGAATAAGTTAGAGGAGGAGAGAGACTCGAGAAAAACAGCGAGTCATCAGAATTCTGAGAGAAGAAGGTCAGGGAGTGTGAGTAGACACCATCATCACTCCCAAGGTCTCTCCAAGAGGAGGGCACACAGTAGTTCCAACTCGCCTCCTACCAAAAAGAACAGGAGATTTGGAGTGGATGAATTGAAGGGAGAGATGAATAATATTAAGCTACCTACGTTTGATGGAGAGCATAAGAAGGAGGAAGATGTCGAAACATGGTTGCTTGGCATGAGGAAATATTTCCAACTACAGAATTATTCCTCTCATGCAGAAGTAAGAATTGCAATGTATCAATTGAAGGGAAAGGCATCCATGTGGTGGGATCATCTTGTGAAGGTGCAACACATTAGAGAGAAAGATATCACTTGGAAGGAATTCAAGAGGTATTTTGAGAATAAATACTTGACTAAAAGATACTATGACAGAAAGATGAAAGAGTTCTTTGAACTCAAGCTGGGCAGCATGACCATTGATGAATATGAGCAAAGATTTATGGAATTACTGAAGTATGTTCCATTCATCAAGGATGAAACTGTCAATATTCAAAGGTACCTGAGTGGACTGCCACCTTCCATTCGAGACAAGATCCAGTATGATGACCCAAAAACTATGGAAGAAACGATAAGAAGAGAAAAATGCTTATATGAGAAGCAAAGAGAGAAGCGTACCTTCCAGAAGGCTTGGGATGACCAAAATAAGTTTAAGAAATAGCAGAGGAAGAAGGGAAACAAACCTCCCATTTTTAGAAGCAGTCCTCAAGGAAAACCATCATTTAGAGAGCCGAGAATGGCTAATGTAGGGGGACAAAGGCCAAGACAGACTCCCATTCAGTGTTGGGGCTATAAAGAGAACCACAAGTTTAGAGATTGTCCCCATAAAAATGGAAAAGTGAGAGTTGTCCATAATGTTCAGCAAGCTTAAACAGTGGAGGACATGGGCAATAGAATGCCAAGGATCTACGCACCCTAGACAACAAGCAAGATGAATATTAGTCACACATGATTGAAGTGGAAGGTATGATTAACAACCAACCCTTTACTATTTTAATTGATTCAAGGGCTATCCATAGATATATAGATCCTAGAGTGGTGGAAAGTTTTCATTTGTTGAGAAGAAAACATGAAAAGTCTTGGTTAGTGTAGCTGGCTATAGGAAACAAGAGGAAAGTCACTGAGTTGGTTAAGTCCTATCTTGTGGACATGAATGGACTAAGCACAAAGGCTAAATTGAATGTTATTCCTTTAGGTTCTTATGACTGTCTAATTGGGATGGACTGGTTGGATCAACACCATGCCATCTTGGACTGTCATAACAAGGCATTCACTTTCCTGGATGAAAAAAGGAATCAGAAAATAGTCCAGGGAATTCCTAGAGTTGTTGCTATCAGAGAAATATCAGCAATGCAGCTGAAGAAATGCTACAGAAAAGTTTGTCAATTATTTGTAGCCCATGTGGAGGAAACACCTAAGGATAAGGTGTCAAATATTGAAGACCATACGGTACTAAAGGAGTTTGAGGATATATTTCAGGAGATACTCGGAATACCTCCGAAAAGAGATATAGACTTCTCAATAAATTTGATGCCTGGAGCAGCCCCTGTGTCAAAAGCTCCTTACAAAATGAGTACGCCAGAGCTGAAAGAGTTGCAACTACATCTTGAAGAGATTCTGAATAAGGGGTATATATGCCCAAGTGTTTCACCTTGGGGTGCCCCGGTCCTGTTCATGAAGAAGAAGGATGGAACATTGAGATTTTGTATCTATTTCAGACAATTGAACAGAGTGACTGTAAAGAATAAATATCCTCTGTTGAGGATTGATGACCTCTTCGATCAGTTGAAGGATGCTAAGATATTTTAAAAGATATACCTTAGGTCGGGATATCACTAGGTAAGGATAAAATATGAACACATCAGAAAGACCACCTTTAGAACAAGGTATGGTCATTACGATTTCACACTGGTGTTGTTTGGGTTGTCAAATGCGCCCGTTGTTTTTATGTGCCTAATGAATGTTGTATTCAGGGACTATCTAGACAAGTTTGTCATAGTCTTCTTGGATGACATTCTGGTGTATTCCAATTCAGAGGAATAGCATGAATAACATCTTAGGATGGTGTTGCAAGTGCTAAGAGAACACTAGTTGTATGCCAAGTTGAGAAAATGCTTATTTTATTAGGAGAAGATCCATTACTTGGGGCATATTATTTCGAAAGATGGGATAGATGTAGATCCTGAGAATATTGAGACCATCAGAGAATGGTCAGCGCCAAAGAATGTGATAGAATTCATATCCTTCATGGGTCTAGCTGGATATTACAGAAGATTTATCACAGGGTTCTCGAGGATAGCTCACCCTATCACTTCCTTGCAAAGGAAGGAGAAAAAGTTTCAATGGACAGATGATTGTGAGAAAATATTTCAGCAATTGAACCAACTGTTAACCCGTGCCCCTATCTTAAGGATTGCAGATCCAAACAAAGATTCTGTGGTGTGCATTGATGTGTGAAAAGAAGGACTGGGAGGAGTTCTCAGTCAAAATGGATTCATAATCTATTATGAATCCATAAAGTTGAAAGAGAATGAAAGGAACTATGCAACTTATGATTTGGAGTTGGCAACCATAGTACACGTTCTAAATAAATAAAGGCATTACCTCATGGGAAGGAGGTTCAAACTAAGAACATGCCATAATGGTCTGAAGTATTTATTTGACCAACCAAACTTGAACGCTAGGCAGAGTAGGTGGTTGGAGTTTCTCTGTGAGTGCAATTTTTATATCAAGCATATCAAAGGGAAGGAGACTAAAGTAGTTGATGCACTCAATAGAAAAGTACATGAGTTACATGCTATAGCCATTAGCATGTACCGAACTGATATTAAAAGATGAATTTCAGAGGCTGCAAATACAAATTTGTAGTACAAGGATTTGGTAGCAAAGCTACAGTAAGGTAAGATGCCATAGAAAGTGGAGAATTATAAATTGGAAACCAATGAAACACTTATGTACAAGAACATAATTTATGTACCTAATCACCAGGATGTGAAACTTATGATTTTGCATGAAATGCATAATGTGCCTTATGCAGGGCACTCTAGATATCAGAAAATGGTGGCAACAGTCAAGAGCCATTACTTTTGGCCAAGTATGAAGAAAGATATTTTTGAATACATTGCCAGATGTATGGAGTGACGGAAGGTTAAAGATGAGCATAGTCACCCAATAGGGTTGCTGCAACCTTTATCTATTCTTAAGTGGAAGTGGGAAGTGGTGACAATGGATTTCATCACCAGATTGCCAAAAACTAGCAAGAAGCACGATTCAATCACGGTGGTGGTGAATAAGCTTACAAAAGTTGCCCATTTCATTCCATTAAAGAATAATCAAAAGGAATTTAATGTTGTCAATGTATTTATGAAGGAAGTGGCACGATTGCATGAAATTCCCAAGACAATTGTGTCTAACAGAGACCTGAAATTTACTTCAAATTTCTAGAAAGGGTTGTTCAAAAGGTTCAGAACGAATCTGAACTTTAGCATATATTACCATCCTGAGTCTGATGGACAGAAAAATAGGGTGAATAGAGTAATAGAAGACATGCTAAGGATGTATGTGATGGACAAACCACCGAAATCGGAACACTACCTGCACTTGGTAGAATTCGCCTACTATAATGGGTATCAAGCATCCTTGAAGATGAGCCCATTTGAAGCACTTTATGGCAGAAAGTGAAATACTCCAATAAGCTGGGATAATCCAGTTGATAGGGCAGTGGTTGGGCCAGAGTTGTTCAAGGAAATGGAGGAACATATGCTAAAACTCAAGAAGAATTTAAAGGCTGCTCAGGACAAGTAGAAAAGTTATGAGGATAAGAAAAGAACCCACAAAGAGTTTAAAGTGGGTGACCATGTGTTCCAGAAAGTAAAATCTAATAGAAGTTCCATGAAGCTGGGAAACTTCCCCAAGTTGGCAACCAGATTTTGTGGGCCATCTGAAATCCTAGAAAGGATTGGGCTAGTTGCATGTATGCTTTCATTACCTGCATCCATGAGTGTACATAATGTGTTTCATGTTTCATTGCTTAAGAAATATATACCTGATGCTAATCATGTAATTGATTGGAATGTGATTCAGGTGGAGCAAGAAGGTGTCTTGCAAGTGCATCATGTGCGCATATTGGACCAGAAAAGAAAACAACTCTGGAATCGAGCCATAGGGCTTGTAAGGTCCAGTGGACCTGGTATGGTCCTAAGGATGTGACATGGGAGCATGAAGATGCTATGCGGGTAGAATACCCACATATTTTTGAACATTTTGAAAAATATTGTTGATGTTGTGTGAAAGTTGCACGGAGGACAGTGCAAAAATAAGGGGAGGGGATTGTAATATCACCAAGGATCAACCTTGTTCTAATTATGTTTATGAATTGTAAATCATGTTTTATAGGCTAGTGAGATGAGTATTAATAAGCTGGTATATTTATGTGTTTATTAGGCCGTAGATCCTAAGAGTTAAGGCCAAAATTCTTGTTTTTGTATATGTATTATGTAGAACATTAATAAAAATATAAACATTGTTGCATGCAGACCAACCAAGAAGAAAGAGTGATGGGGGACTAAGCTTCCATAGAGTGGGTAATGGAAAGGGGATGAAAGGTTGGAAAGAGAGGCTAAGTGTTGAGCCTAGGGGCTAAGATTGGGGGCTTAAGTCCTTAGGAATAATAATTTATTATTATTCCAAAAGATATGCGACAAACATGTTTTTATCCTAAGTCCTGGGAGAGGCAATGTATGCAGCTCCAAGTGTGAAAAAGGGAATGCATCCAGCCCCGGGAAGACAAGTGTTGACCTGGGCACATGTTGTTAAAAGATGAGGCGTCAGCTGAGTTGGGGGTTCGTTCTCCATTTTGATGTCCATTGTCTGAACTATGTGACCTCTGCATCTGAGCTCTACATATCGCACACATCTCTGAAAATCAAAACCGTGAGACCTGTTGGTCACTATAATTGCTTAATTGATTCAAACAACCAAGTGAAACATAAATTATCAACCCAGGGAAGTCTTTTATTTCAAATATAGCCACGCACTATATATGCTCAATTCCAAATGAAACTCATAGTTATAGTAAAAGAAACTATGCTAATCACACTTGCTTGAATATACTGAAGTTCTGAATTAAATCACAGGAAAGCAACTCCCCTATTGCAGATATCAAACATTACATAATTCTATGAGTACATAATTCAGGGGAGATTCCCTTCATGTCTGTGTAATACCATGCGAATGCTTCTTTGTTTTCCTAAAGTAACTTCATTAACTGTTTTGTTTCAACATCTGTTAAATGAGGGTTTATATTTAATGATTTGCCAGGTTCAATTTCGATCGGTATGCTTTTGGAGGAGATGGTTTGAGGTGTTTGAGGTGGGCTTTCTAAATTGAGATTTTCTTGATTATCAGACTCCAACAGTGCAGTTAATTGATTATGCGTTTTTGGAGTTACAGAGGAAGGTTCACAAATAAAACTGTTGATTATTTCATCCTCAGTGGAGTCTTTCAGACTTAAAGCTTGTCCGATAGTCAAAAGCGGTTGGGTAGGCTGATCCTCAAAATCTACCCATACAGAATTATCATGATTAGCTAGGGGTGTAGCATGAGGATAAAGTGTAAGCTGCTTTGTTTCATAACCATTTGAAATCGTCATCGACCCTGATCTACAACTGATAAAAGCATCTATTGTGGCCAGCCAAGGTCTACCCAGAATTAAAGGATGCCCCCCCAACTTTGTTTTGGGCTGCAACACTGTAAAGTCAACAGGGTAATTCCAGGATTCCACAGAGATGCTGAGGTCTTCAATGACTCCTTCTGGTTTAATTGTGGATCGGTCAGCCAATTATAGGATAGTTGGGGTATCTCTGACTTGATCTTGTAATTGTAGCAGTTGTAAAGTTTCTAAAGTCATGATATTGATGGCTGCACCTAAGTCTACCAGGACGCTAGGAATGATTGTTTTTCCAACTTGTACTGTAACGGTAGGGTGGCCAGGATCACCATATTTGACTGGGGGAGTCGTGCCTGACATTAATGCAGACAGGTCTCCCATAACATGGATTGTAAGGGGATCCTTGGTTTTTCTACCAGGCTTTCTGACACAGATATCTCACATTGTCCTAGCATAGATAGGTACGTCGCGGAGTGCTTGCAATAAAGGAATTTTGACATATAAATTTTGCAATTCCCCTAAAAGATTAAAGGCTGGTGGTTCAGGTGTTTTAGTTAAGGTTAAACGCTCAGGAAATGGCGATGTTGTTGTTTCGGCATCATTGTTAGAGGATGATTGTACCTTTTCAGGTACATCATGCTCTTGTGTTTCCTCTTTGTCAGGAGACGTAACATCATCTATAGTAGGTTCCACTACTCTCCCAGATCGAAGATGTATATCGTTGCATTGTGCAGGGAGGAGAGAAAGTGTGGGCTGGTTATAAATGTCAATGCACTGCACAACTTTATTATTCGGGTTGGGGTTAGGTTGAACAGGTAGCCGGGGTCTCATTGTTTGGTTATTTGGAGGGGTGCCTGCTGGTAAGGAGAGTGGCTGTGAGAATTGAGGTAATTGATTTTGAAAGGCAGGTTATTGTCCTCTCCAGTTTTGATTCCACTGATTCTGATATGGCTGTTGTTGTTGTGGAGGCCAAGGGGTCTGTTATCACTGAAATTTCGTCCGCACAAGGCGACAAGAACTCCGCATCGTCAACACAAAAAAACAGTCATTCATGGTACAAGGTTAATTCCACAGCACAGCAAAAGGGTCAAAATTATACAAAATGGCCAAAAAATTACAAGGCGCTTTGCATCCACTGGGCGCGCATGCGCATGCACATAACAACTTCGTAAAGGGCGCGCATATGTGCACGATGCGCGACTGTGGGGTAAAAAACCCGCGCGCCTGCTAAACGGCGCATTTATGAAACTGGTCGGCCTCCCAACCACTAATGGATCGGCTCCCAAGTCGATTTGACACCAAATCAGAGCTCAATCCACGTGGGGGGCTGGTCAAAGACCTAATTGTGCCCTAAAGAGCCCCTCTTCACATTCAAAAGAGGTTCCATAATAACCCAATGCTTGGCTATAAAAAGCCACGAATGACCACCATTTCTTCAAGGAATTCTTTGTATTGTTATGCTGTTGAGATTGCTAGAGACTCATTCTTTGGTAATAGACATAATCAACACCATTTCAT
>ML785447.1:485511-505704 GCA_009831015.1 Picea engelmannii
GTAATTGTAGCAGTTGTAAAGTTTCTAAAGTCATGATATTGATGGCTGCACCTAAGTCTACCAGGACACGAGGAATGATTGTTTTTCCAACTTGTACTGTAACGGTAGGGTGGCCAGGATCACCATATTTGACTGGGGGAGTCGTGCCTGACATTAATGCAGACAGGTCTCCCATAACATGGACTGTAAGGGGATCCTTGGTTTTTCTACCAGGCTTTCTGACACAGATATCTCGCATTGTCCTAGCATAGATAGGTAAGTCGTGGAGTGCTTGCAGTAAATGAATTTTGGCATATAAATTTTTCAATTCCCCTAAAAGATTAAAGGCTGGTGTTTCAGGTGTTTTAGTTAAGGTTAAACGCTCAGGAAATGGTGGTGTTGTTGTTTCGGCAGCATTGTTAGAGGATGATTGTACCTTTTCAGGTACATCATGCTCTTGTGTTTCCTCTTTGTCAGGAGAGGTAACATCAGCTATAGTAGGTTCCACTACTCTCCCAGATCGAAGATGTATATCGTTGCATTGTGCAGGGAGGAGAGAAAGTGTGGGCTGGTTATAAATGTCAATGCACTGCACAGCTTTATTATTCGGGTTGGGGTTAGGTTGAACAGGTAGCTGGGGTCTCATTGTTTGGTTATTTGGAGGGGTGCATGCTGGTAAGGAGAGTGGCTGTGAGAATTGAGGTAATTGATTTTGAAAGGCAGGTTGTTGTCCTCTCCAGTTTTGATTCCACTGATTCTGATATGGATGTTGTTGTTGTGGAGGCCAAGGGGTCCATGTTGAGGGATCAACAAAGGGTGGGTTATTTTGTTGCATGGGTGGGTAAGTTTGTTGCATGGATGGATAGTTCATCTGATTAGTGTATTGCATTTGATTGAAGGGGGGGTAATTCATTTGATTGAATGCAGAATAATTATTCCAACGATTAGGAGATGAAAATGGCATGTTAGAATTCATACCTTGTTCTCGCGGTTTCCATTGCCTCCTCTGAATCATTAGATAGACATCTTCAACTTCTTCGTCTGTTGGTTGAAATGCTGCCTTGATCCCTGGTAAAGATGGGCAATTTTGGGTATCATGATATCTGTCACAAATAGTGCAGATTGGCTTTTTGTCAAGTGGGCATTCTCTTTTTGGATGCTTATCTCTGCACTAAGGACAAAAGATAGACAAGGCTGCTTCTGTTTCTTCTTGCTTTTTCTTAATCTGCAGGGTATCCATTTGTGAGGAAAAAGAGCTTAACATTTCATTTTTAAAATCTTCAAGTAGATTACCTATCTCGGCTCTTGTTGCTCCCCCACTGGCTGATTTTTGGACTCTGGAGAATGTGGTGTCCCTGCTATTTAGCCTGTTTCTTGAAGCTCCCCTTGAACATCTTTTGCATAAATTGACAATTTCATCATATGATTCCTTGGATATATCCCCTTTCCCAAGCATGTTCAACATATCCAGAGAGTCATCCCTTACTCGTTTTAATAAAATAGTTTTGAGGATATCCTTACTTACATTGGGATGACTGGATCTTTGTAGATTGTATTGTAGCCTTTCTACAAAGTCCTCCATATTCTCATCTTCTTTCTGCATCATTTTGAATAGATCCTCCCTCTTCTCTCCTGTTCGGAAGTACTCTTGGTACTTGTTCAAAAATTTCTGTTTCATTTGGTCCCATGTTGTGATTACATGGCCTCCAAGACTCATAAACCATCTTAGTGCATTCCCTTTTAGGGTTGCTGGAAATAGCTTCAGTTTTTGAGTATCAGAAATGTAATCATAAATCCTACATAATATATAAAACTCAAACAGAAATTCATCAGGATCCTCTGAAGATAAACCATGAAAATTAGGCAATGCTGAGAGTGGGATGTTTTTTATGGGGGCTGCTCCTCTAGGGAGATCGCCTATAGGGAATCCTAATGTAGAAAAAGATTTTTCATCTTTTACTTCTCCTTCTGCCTCGTGATGCAATTCCTCATTGTATTCATCCATGTTTTCCTCTGTCTGCTCCCCTACTGCACTTGCTCTGTCCTCAATATCTCCTACTGGTTTTTGGACTGTCTCGGGGCTCCAAACTTCTTTCCCTGTTCCAAAATGTGGTTGAAATGAAGGCTGGGAGTTTTGTTTTCGAAGATTTGGTCATTGAGCAGCAGATTCAGATTTTGATAAGATTTCGTCTATGTAGGTCTTTCTTCCTCCTTTTCCTTTTCCCTTGCCACTTGTAGGGTTAGTGTCTTTGGGGGTTTTCATGCAATCTTTTTATCTAAAGAAAAGAAACCATAAGTGCTTTTGAAATCTATAGCTATCTTCCCCGGCAACGGCGCCAAAATGTTGGTCACTATAATTGCTTAATTGATTCAAACAACCAAGTGAAACATAAATTATCAACCTAGGGAAGTCTTTTATTTCAAAGATAGCCACGCACTATATATGCTCAATTCCAAATGCAACTCATAGTTATAGTAAAAGAAACTATGCTAATCACACTTGCTTGAATATACTGAAGTTCTGAATTAAATCATAGGAAAGCAACTCCCCTATTGCAGATATCAAAGATTAATCTAAGAATCCTGGATTACATTATAAATAATACTTGCAATGGGAAAGAACAACTATTATGCAATCAGAGAACAGGACCCTTACTCTCAAACAGAGATTTTAGTGCTGACACTCTTTTATGAAAACAGTAAGCAGAAAACAATTAACTCTATCTAACAGAGAACAAGGCTGTCTAGTTCCTTCCTTTCTAAGCAGGAGCCTTAGGCCCTATTTCTGTTTCAGCTCACTTGTGAAATTGGAGTTTACCAAGAACATAATGGTATGATTCCTTCCTTTCTGAGCAAGAACCCTACATCCAATCCCTGGCTAGCACACTGCGAAAATAAACGCAATCTACAGAAGACAAGGTATTCCGATTCCTTCCTGTCTGATCAGGAACCTTTAACCTAATCCCTGGCTAGCACACTTGCAGAATTAAATGAATCTATAGAAGACAAGGTGTTCTGATTCCTTCCTGTCTGAGCAGGAACCTTTAACCTAATCCCTGGCTAGCACACTTGTAGAATTGAATGAAATCTACAGAAGACAAGGTGTTCTGATTCCTTCCTGTCTGAGTAGGAACCTTTAACCTGATCCCTGGCTAACCTCATAAAATCATCACACAAGATTACTGATAAAAGGAATTACAAATCTTACTTGATAAACTAAGACAGAGTCAGTGGTGTTTCAGCAACGCGAGATTCATTAAAACAGTGTTTCAGCGAAAGAAAAAAGTAATCAAAATATAAATAGAAATTGAATCAACACACTTCTAAAACTAACAGGTGAATCTTGTGATGAAGGTGGGCCCTCCCTCCTCACAAGATTCCCTTGAAACGGGAAAGCTAGAGACGGATAATCAAAGCAGTCTTTTATTCATCTATCAAAACATCATATTACAGTCTGAGAAAATAAAATGCATCCCCCTCTCTCTCTGAAGCGTTTCATACATAAAAACTTTGATTCCTTGAATGGTGATTCTTCTCTTATTTAAAGAGAAAAACCCCTCGATACAATTTGATCAAAAATTACAGTGTGTATCTGAGTCCTATCTTTAGCCGGATCTTCTTTCTAATTCAGAACAGGGTGTCCTAATCTTATGCAACAGAAATGCTATTACAGGGGCTGGATGATATGACTGAATAACAGCTTCTTTTCGTGGCTGTCAATGATGTTTCAGCATCACAATTCACGGGTTGTTTTATCCACGTGAATTGTGCTCTTGACTGTGTCGGCTTTGGTGCTTGTTGACCGCTGACTGTAACGGCTCGTGTTTCAGCATCGTTAGTTCTGGCGGTCTCCTCTGTGTTTCAACATCTGCAGCTCTGGGCTATGTAACAGTTTTGTGTTTCAGCATTTGCGCCTCCGGATTGTATGACAGTTCTGTGTTTCAGCAACATCGACCTCGGACTTGTATATCCTCTCATGTTTCAGAAACAGAGACCTCGGACTGTATAGCCTCTTGTGTTTCAGCAACAACGTCCTTGGACTTGTGTGACAGTTCTGTGTTTCAGCAACGGGGCTCAAATGCTAATCTACAGTCTAATCAATGGTTAAGTCCAAAAGTAATGTAAAATGTTATGCAAAACAGATTAAACGTATAGTAATGAGAAGGGACGTTGTATACCTTTGGAATGATCAGCTAAAGTGATGGTATGGGCTCAAATATGGGTGATCAAGAGTATAATAGTGGCAAAAAAGTATAGGCAAAAAGGTGCATAGTGTGGTCCTAACAAGACCTAGGTGATTGTCTGGTGTATTCTCGTAAATTCCATCTGATCTATGTGTTTGGCCTCCATCCTCGACCTCTGCATAAGTTTCTGTCACGCATCCTGTAACTGATAAACCGTGAGCCAATTTGTGTCTTCTGTAGAACATGACACCTGGATAATCGCCTAAGCATTCTATGTTTTAGCATCTGTTCGTTGCCATTTATGGGACTATGCCCATTTTCTGTTGTGGTTGTCATCCTGGTGTCAACTGAGTGTTGATGTTATTGTGGTTGCCCTCACCCGATTGAATTGAGTTGAAGAGTGTGCTGAAGAAGTGAGTTGGCAGGCCCATGAGAAACTCCCTCTAGGTGAGAGAGTCTGTTGGGAAGTGGTTTTCTCTCAGAGAGAGTCCATCACCAGCTTTGGAGCTCTGAGAATTCCTGATCCGACCTAGTGCCGAGGCCCATAGAGGGAGGTGAAGCACCAATGGAATGTTCTTGTGAAGGTGTATACTCCTAGGTGAAACAGACATGTGGGGAATGATATTCCATTAGTAGTGGGTGTAAGAAGGCTCCTGGAGAGAATCCTTTTGGTTTCTCTATGTAGTTTTCCTGTAACCTCAACCTAGCCTAGGATTCCCTTGCCTTGGGTGGAGCTTAGTCCTAGCTCAGTGGTGATCCACTGTTGACCATGATGAGAAGTTAGGTATAAGGATGGGAGGTTCATGGAAGGTCTGCACGTGGTTGGTGGAGTTACTACAGTTTCAAAGATAAGTATATGCATGTGTATAATTTCAATTAAAATTCACATCTGTGATGCTTGCAATATTATCATGTATTCTGTTGCAATGCTATTTACTATTGATTTCAATCATTCTGTATGTTAGCAGTACTTATATGTTTAACCTGCTTATCCATTTAACTTTATTTAAATCCATACCACATAAATATGAGAATGTTTCTTCATAGTAACGTTGCCCGACAAGGGGTTTGATGGTTGGGGACGTTACAATCCTCTTGTCATCCCCAATTCTCCTATGTGCGTGAACCCCTCGGAATTCATATTCCATCATCATCACTCACTTGTCACACAATAGAATATTTATTATGTACCTAATGATTTCATGAACCTTCTGTGTGGACCTTTGAAAAAGTCCCTTTCTGCTACATTGTATGATTGGGTACAATCTACTGCAGATTTTGTAATGTATCCTCCTAGTATGCTAGCCAACCAGAAATCAAATGTGCAAGTTGTTGGGTTACTTACTGAATTTATTTTTCTTACCAACTCAGGATTCCAATTCCTCAGTGATGTAGTTTGATACCTTGCATTATTCTCCACTAACCTTTTTAACCACTATGTCAAGATAATTGAAAATTCGCCTAAGAAAATTTCACATAGTTTTGTGTACACATACCTTTGCATCCATTTTTCATTACTCATTCGAGGGTTTATGTTCTCTTTTAGAGTAAACTCTTGTTCCTTCCTTTCCAACCATTATGAGATCTCTTTCTTAGTCAGCCTCCAAAACATTCTCTCAATTGCAAAGTCTGGGTGCCGACAATGGAACCATTTTTGTTGGTGTTGCATGTGGTTGTAAGACCCTAGGTTTGAGCTATATTTGACCAAAAAAAACCTTAAGAGATAGGTGCTTTCAGCATCACCTGCATGTAGATGAAGTCTCACCCAAGGTATCTATTGGGACTGCAGGAACTGGGTTTCTCCAGTAGTGAGGGAATGTGAGGTGATTATTCTCTTCATTTTTACTTATTAGATCTGTGCATGTTGTTTTTTTTTGTTCTTCATTAGCTACTTAGTGAGTTCAGATTCATACTTCCATTATATTCCATATTACAACAAAAACCCATTACTGTAATAGTTGTAATAGTGGTGTAATGATTACACATAAGACACATCTAATCTAATAAGAATCCATACATAATCCATGAATAATCACATAAAATACATTCAACATAGGAGTTAACGTGGTTCACCCAACTTTGGGCTATGTCCATAATGGTTGGCTTCTTTATTATGTGTTTGGTAATTGCTTCAGGCTTGCGCACTGAGCTTACAAATATACACCATTGTTATCTTTCCTTTTTGCTAGCCTAGCCACTTTGTAGTGAAAGCCTCTCTCTCTCTCTCTACATCATCTCGTTAGCATTAAAACATATATTCTTCCCTTCTCGACCTATCCTATTACTCTTATTCTTCAACATAATAGAACCCCTAATATCCTAACCCATTACATATTTATACATAAGTTCTAGGGCTTAAAACCCTACTTTTTTCATCCCAAACCCCTATTACAATACATGATAACTCAAGTTAACTTGTTGTTTTAGTTGCTTTCACCTACTTTTATGTTTGCATGTTGTTTTTTCAATTTAACTGGTGCTCTTCCTTATTTTGTGCTTCCTTCTATCTTTATCATGTCGGGATATCATCCCTCCTTTTCTCCCTCTTGCTTCTCCTTATTTATCCTCTTCTTTATTCCTGTATTTTATTCTTCTCTCTGAGCACTATACTCTTGGATATGCCTCAACTGTGCACTCCTAAATATTCCTTCTTCTTCTACACACTTCTTCTATACTTAGTATTTGTATGCATATTATTTCCTAGATTCCTGTCCAACATCATGATGACCCCCACAATCTCATCCTTAGTTATTTCAATAATGAACTTCATATGGTCATCCATCGGATATGGAATCACAGTCTTTGTCTACTGCCAAAGTCCTTTACTCTTCAACAAGGTTTCCATATGGGGTGCCTAGATAGCATAATTTGATCCATTCATAATAACGAGATCAATATTAGAGGCCATCTTCAATATCTAAAAAATCTAATCTATTTCCATAGTTTATAGTCAACAAATCATTGGACTGAATTCAATCACGAACATGTACGACTCAACAAGATTTGTAGACAACAAGTGATATCTTAAACTAGTTTCTCTAATGCCATGTTGGGGATTGGTTGTAACTATGTGTGAAAAAAATAACATAATATGTATAATAATCAAAGGGTAATAACTTCACAAAGATTAGTGGTTTCTAAATACACTATTACAACATTTAAGAACAATACATTGTGATCAGAACATCACAATCCATATTGAATATTTTCAACAATATGTGATAATTACCTATTTGGTCCTTTATCTATAACTTCAAGATCTAACCAAATTCCTTGAAATAGGGAAGATATTTTCCACATATAAACGTCGATTGTTAGATTTGACTCCATCAAACCTACATTATCTATTCATCCCATCAAATTATCTCAACCCAACCATCCATGCATCCAAATCATAGTTGAATGTTATGTTGGTCGATCCATCTATTGATTGTCTTCAACAACTAGTATATTGTCCAACTAACAAGCTAGTCGACTACTCGAATGACTGATGCAGACTTATGGTTGATCACTCGACCAATTGTTTCCAGATTTTGTCTACCACCTGACCGAGTGACTTCGGGAGAATCATGATGAACCATCAAAACATGAGGTTCCAACAATCACATCTATACATATATAGAAAATTACATCACAATACTCAATAATTTCATGGTTTAATGCCTCTTGTAGAAATTCAAACTAGTAATCTCTCATTCCCCACATATTCCACAACCCAAGGACGTGTACCCCCTTCTTTGTGCCACAATCCCTCTGTCTATTCCACTTCCCTTCTAGGGCTCCAACACAGGTCAGATGATAAGTTAGAGTTATGTCTCTAGGAATTCTATCTCCACCAAAATGGAGTCTTTTTATAGTTATGTACAAAAATGTACCTTCAGGCTCCCTCAAAATATACAAACAACTATAATTGCTCTTCCCAGATGGCCTCCTCATGCTCCCACATGATGTCTTTAGGACCATTTCTATAATATTCCCATTTTTAATCCCCATATTAGTGATGTATATTGTAAATCTGATGTATGGACATGGGCCAAGTGATGTAATATGTAAACATTGTAAAGTGATGTAATATGTACACATTCTATATCCGAAATAATAAAATAAACATATTATTAGTTGTATATCAACAGTAAAGGAGGCATGGAGGCTAAGTTTCCGCAAGAAAGAGGGGGGTCCAAGGTGATTTTTTTCATGTCTATTAATCCTAAGCTGCCTTTATAAAATTATTTATGTATGAACCTTCTTATTTTCCTTTCGAATGTTTCAAATCACCGATCAATGAATACATGTAAGAGGGTTTGAGGGAAAATTAATCCCACATAGTTATTAAGAGCATGGAGTTGAGAAAAATCAACATTAGGGAATGTGAGAGTCAACCTACATGGGTAAAAGGAAATTTGGAAAGAAGATGGTTTTCACAGTTGGGTAGAAGAGAGGAAATGTGTGTCGAGTGTTAGAGGAGAGTAAGAACCCATAGTGGGAAGGTAAGAAAGTCGGTTGGATATGTAATTTCATGGATAATTAGGTTGTATGTCTGAGTAAGATTATGTGAAATAAATTTGTAAAGTGAGAAATTAAGCTGTTGTGAGAATTATAGTTGCAACTGTAAATTCCTACAGTCCCTAGCAGAGAGTTTTCCTATCCAACCTATTCTAGACCCTGGAGGGAAGTAGGATTTCCTAAGGGACTATATGGTATAGAAAGGAATAACATTCTGTAGGTTGTGAAGGTTGAGGGGAAAGAGAGCTAGTGGACTGGAATGACTGTAAGAATTATCTTGTTGTGAGGGAACAATATCCAACTTTAGGAACAACCTTCTTCTTGTGAATTCATATCCCTATCTTGGGGGTGACTTGCTAATGAAAATTGGAGCAATTCTACAGTTGGGTTGAACATATGTCCTTTATATCTAGTTTCATATTTGCAAATATAACTCTTATTATTCATTATGTTATTTTCTTTTAAATGTTGAGTTAATTTGTTGTACATTTTATTCTAATTTTTTTGAGTATTTAGATGTTGTTGTGTGTATGCTTAGTTGGATGCACTCACATTTTCATAAATTCCTATTATATGTATATGCATTTTTATCATGTTTCATTTCATCTATACATTTAGTTAATGGGAATCATAAATTTTTTGTTGGGTTAGTAGCAGGTCTGCAATAATAGTAGTTCCACTTAACCTATACCAGAATGATGGCTTGGTTCATAATAACTTTGAATTTTCGGGCTAGGATGTGCACCAGATCCATCTGAAAGTCCCCTTGATGTTCCACTATGATCACAATCCAATAAATCATGTGGTTAGCATCTTGCACATGATTCTTCAATAAAGACACATGAACCACAATATGAAATCTCATGGATGCAGACAATGTAATTATGTATGCAATAGGGCCTATTCTCTCTAGGACTTCAAATGATCCATAGTTTCTTGCAACTAACTTTGGTAAGGCTCCCAATATCGAGCTCATTTTTTCCTTTACTTTCAAAAACAAACTCTCACCCACTTTGAATTCCCTATGCGCTCTACCCTTGTTTGCAAATATTTTCTACCTATCATGTGCAGTGTTTAAATTATGTTTTATCTTTAACATTTTTTCTTCCATTTATCTTAGTAAATATGGTCCAATAACAACTCTATCTATTGGGTTTTCCTATCTTACTATCATGTTGCAATTTTATTCATATAATTCTTCAAATGGGATGATCTTTAATGATCCTTGCTACCCATTGTTATAAGTAAACTCAACAAAATGAAGATAGTATTCTCAGTTAGAAGGTTGATCCATTACATACATTCTTAACATATCTTCAATTATTTGGTTGATCCTCTCTTTCTTCCCATCTTATTTTGGATGATATCTTGTTTTGAAATTTAGATTTTTCACAAATCATTTATAAAACCCTTTCTAGAAATTGAAAGTGAACTTGGAATCTCTATCGGAAACCACGCAACCTAGATGTTTCCTTCATAGAAATTTTAGCAATGCTATTTTCCTTATGCATAATATTGACTAGAATAAGATGTGAAATCTTTTTAATCTTGTCCACCACTATCATGATGAAATCTTGTTGCCTTATTGTTCTAGGAAACTTGGTAATTAAATTTAGGGAAACAATCTACCATTTCCACTCTGGAATGGGAAATGGATTTAGAAATCCCACTTAATATGTGTTTTCAACCTTTACCTTCTAGCATTCCATCCATCTAGAAATAAAATCAACTACATCCTTCTTCATACTAGAGAAAAAGTATTGGCCTATTACAACCAAAATTATTGTATGATAACCTAGATGTCCAACAGATGGCGCATTATGCATCATCTCTTAAAAATAAATTTATCAACTCTTGAGAATTTGGAACATAAACTTCGGTCCTATACTAAATAATTGCATCCTCTTCGATCTTGTAATATTTAAATTTGTGTTGTACACTATCATGTTGTAAGTTTTATTTAACTTTCACATAACGCTAGTATGTTAATAAATCTTCTATAATTATATCTTTTGAATCTATTGTGCACACACTAATGGCTATAGCATGCATCTCATGCACCCTTCTACTGAGTTCATTAGCCATTTTATTATCTTTCCCCTTAATGTGATTTATATCAAAATCATACTCACTAAATAATTCCAACCATCTAACTTGTCTAGAATTCAATGTTGGTTTTCCAAACAAATACTTCATACCTCTATGGCCTATCCTCGGTTCAAAATTTCTTCCCATGAGATAATGCCTCTATGTTTTCATCACATGAGAAATTTATTCCAATTCCAATTCATTTGTGGCATAGTTCCTCCCATGCTCTTTTAACATTTTTTATTAATAGAAAATTACATGCCCATTTTGGTTAAGGACTTCACCAATCCCTTCTTTACTTGAATTTGTGCATATAACAAAATCATCATTTCGATATGCAATTTTCAAGATAGATGCATGATAGGAATTTTAATAAACTTTGTAATTACTATCAAGGTAATCAATGAGGATGTATGTTAAATTTCCAACCTGGGGTTTTGATTTGACTTGTGAGTTACCATGTACTATATGTGCAGGATACACTTCCTACTTGAACTGGTTTATCTAACATGCATGGGTCTATGGAAATCATACCACACTATGATGGAAATTAAATTCTGGAAAATTAAATCACACCACACATTGATAGGAAAATTAAAGGGATAGAAAGTAAATCACACCACACATTCACAAGAAAGTAAAGTGTTGGAAATTAAATAAAAACATGCATTGATAGGAAAGTAAAGTGATGGACAGTAAATCACACTATTTTGTTAGAAAAAATAGGTATTCCAACATAGGATGAACACCTTCAGTAACCACTCATTCAACCAGATCAAAGATCAACACACTAATGTTTTGATGTTGTAAAACCCCTACAGGGAAACATCCATGGCCCCAACCAATGTGACCACTTGGAGAAATTTATTAATGCAAAAGAAAATATAACAAAGATACTTACAAGAGAGTTTCTCACAATCTATCATCAGTGAATGAACCCCCATGCTCTTTAAATAGAGATCACAGACCAATCAGGTGCTAAGCCAAGGATCAATGTAGTCATTAAGATTGAGATATGAACCATCATATTAGTCTAATTTTATCGTGATCATTAGATTACCTAACTACAAATTCATACTAATGCATACTAAAGAAACACACTAACAAACACACGTTTACCTAATGACACATTATACCAAGTTGATCTTAACTAACTCCTAAGTGTTTAAATATTCTAACATCCTCACTTAAGAAAAACTTGGGATACTATTGAAGGATTTAAAAAGGTGACACAATAGGAGAAGAAAGGAGGCATTAAAGCCTATCCCCCCTTAATGGAAACTTTCTAAACTCCTAACATAGATCAAATTTTGGAAATATTTGTCCGACAACATAGGTATTCCAATAGAGGATGAATACCTTCAGTAACTAAACGTACAACCATATCAAATACCAACACATCGATTTTTTGACATGCTAAAACCCTTCTGGGGAAACATCCAGAACCCCAACTAACATGGCCACTTGAATCAATTTATTAATGCAAAAGAAAACGATTACAAAGATATTTACAAGAGAGTTTCTCATAATCAATCATTGTCAAATGACCCTCTATTCTCTTTAAATAGAGATCATGGACCAATCGAGTGTTAAACCAAAAATCTATGTAGCTACTAATATAGAGGAGAATATGAATCTTCATATCACTCTATGTTGGGAAAATATTGTGACCATCAAATTTCCTAACTATAAATGCATACTAAAGAAACACAGTTTTACTTAGTGAAACATTAGACCAAGTTGATTTTAACTAACTCCGAAGTGTCTAAATATTATAACATCCCCCCTTAAGAAAAACTTAGGATATGATTGAAGGATTTACAAAGGTGAAAAAATAGGAGAAGCATAGATGTGTTAGATCCTAATCCCCCTTAATAATAACTTCTTAAACTCTTGACATATATTGAAGTTTGGAAAACTTCACTTCTGTAAGAGTCTTTGTGAAAATGTCTGCAACATGATCTTATGTAGGAAAAATATCACTTATGTTGGATTACTAAGAAGGGGGTGAATCAATAATGATAAATTTTGTTCCTTTAACCACAATTTATTCTTCAACCATATTTAGCAATTTATTTTTAACATTCAACAGATCATAATAAGTATAAACATAAACAACATCACATCACAATAGATACACAGTACATCAATATTTATGTGGAAACCAAAATGGGATAAAAGCAAAAAATTATTTTCTTATATATTTATCAAAATAAAATATTCATTGGAAGCACCAACTTCCTATTCTCCAGCTACAACTAGAAGGAGGCTCCAACCCCCTATTCTTAGGATCCAACCTGAAGGAAGCTACAACTCCATTATTATTTTTCTCTAACCGGAAGGAGGATACAACCCCCTATGTTCTCCGGCTATGACTGAAAGGTGGATACAACCACCTTTCCCTGCCCCATCCTTCCACCCTAGAATACAAAAGTAGACCAACTGTCACAAACTCTGCCACTGTCACTTCCAAAAACTTTGTCATTGTCACAACTCTCTCACTGTCACAACTCGGTCACTGTCACTATCTCATCAACTTGTGTCTGATCATCAACCAACTAATCTTGTACCATACCATGCATCAAGTGTATACCAATATACATACTATCTCATACATCAATCATGAAACAAAAGATACATCAACAATGAATAGTGAATCATGAACTAGAGCATAAACCATGTACAACATGTGCCAAATATCATATCATCAACCATATGTATATCTGTACCATTTCATCACTGAAACATATCAAAGAACCTATGCATTCCCCTCATGCATACATCACCATACAACGTGGATATCCATCAACCATATATAATCAGCTCAAAGATAAAAACTATAAGAACCATGTCATGTGTTGAACCAGATAAAAGAGTTATCCTCACTCGGCCAAGCAACCAAGATATACTATATCCAAATACCAAACCAACCATACCAAGTATGCCTCAATCATACACCATATTATGACAAGAAGTAACCATCAAACCAAGTATACAACCATACCAATAACTCTTAAGCTGACCTGAAACAGTAATATGTTGACCTGTAACCTTCCTTTCAGATTTTAGGGACCTAGTACCAACATATACTCAAGTTTTCATGAGATTTTCACATGTATGTGAATTTGTTCTCTACAACCCGCATATGTACACCCTTTTCTTCATTTCATCATGTGTATGCACGCTCTCTTACTGACTTGCAACTCATGTATACCTTAGAAACCAGGGTTTTGTTGTAACTCCAATATTTTCTTCATCGACCCTTCTTTTATAACTAAGAAAATGATGCTACAACCTTAGAAACAGATCACTAGATCACAAGAAAGATAAGCAATGAATAAGTGTGTGAGTGTACCTGTGAATGACTCCTTGAGGTGATTATATACTTGTGTTAGATAACTCCTCTCCTTAATTTAGGGCTTCTATGTTTTTCTTGTTACAACAACTTTACCCCTTTGACCAATACTTATAACAAACTAGGGGCTTCTTGTCCACTCTTCAGGGCTTCCAACATTACAAGGCCATATCTCCCTAACTGTGAGGAACCACATGGCATTTTGCATATCACCAAAAATGACACGATGAGTACTATCCATCTATGAGGGTACTTCTTGCGTTCACACTGTCCTTTATATCCATATTCTTCATTCAACATTGATTACCAAAACCACATAGTTAGGGCTATCAGAATTCTTCAAGGGTTGACATCAAACTCTAAGATCACTCTCCAAGGGTTGAAATAAATGACAACAAACTATCCAGAAACTTCAATAACTTGATCATGAATGATATTTTTAATGAAATGCATGTGTAGCTCAATGTGTCTATTTTGCTAATGATGAATTGGATCTTTGGTGAGTTGGATGTCACTCTAATTATTGTACCAAATGTTGGTTGGATGTTGCTTCTAGAATCCAAACTTTGAAAGGATCTATCGAATCCAAAATGCTTCCTAACTTACATTAACCATTTATTGATACGTTGCTTCTTCTAAATAGAGAGAAATAACCTATTGTTTCTTAGAATCCCAAGTGACAGGTCCTTAACCAAGACTGAAAAAATAACCAGTAGTAGAGTTTTTATCATTGAGGTCATTGACCCAATATGAATCAGTGAAACCATGTAACACACCCACTACCTAATATCAAAATTTTTTTTGGTTGAATTATCAATAACGAGAATTCCTGGAGTCCTACAGGGGTCTAGTGTAGGCTAGTTCTTCCCCGTTCACCTCCCTGTGATCGTGGGTTAGGACCACAGGTCAAACAAACCAGGTGCCTTTCACAACTCGTGACCTCGAGAGTCGTGCGTCAAAGGCCCTCGAATTTTCTTCATAAATCACCGATACCCAAGGTCACAAAATGGGTATAACTCCTTTCTTAGTTAGCGCCCTCCCCACCTGTAACCATAGGCTAGGCTTAGACGTCAGCGCCTCTCGCAACTCGCACCCTCGTGAGTTTGTGAGTTGAACTCTCGTGCTCCCCTGTTGCGATCTCCCGAGACACGATCAGTAAATGGAGCATTGGCTCCCTTCTCTAGGCGATATGTGTCCACCCATCAGTCATGCGGGACCTACCTTGAGGGTTTCTAGGTGTTCTCTTGTGCTCGGCTCTTGACACCTCGCTACTCGCAACTTGGAGCACCCAACCTTTGGGCTCTTACCTCGCGAACCTCCGAGTTCACAAGATCTCTTGGATCTCCTGACACGCGTCCTCAACTATGGATGGCTCAGATCCTCTCGTGGCTTCGCCATTCGTGACTTGGAGCATCCAACTTTGGAATTTTACCTCGCGAACCTCCGAGGTAGCGAGATCCTTGGATCTCTGCCACCTGTCCTTCTCGAATGGACGACTCGGATCCTCTCATGGCCTTGCCACTCGCGACTTGGAGCATCCAACTTTTGGAATTTTACCTCGCGAGCCTCCGAGGTAGCGAGATCCCTGGATCTCTACCACTTTTCCTTCTCGGATGGATGGCTCGGATCCTCTTGCCACTTCACTGCCTCGTGACTTAGAACATCCAAACTTCAGGCTCTTACCTCACGAACCTCCGAGGTAGCGAGATCCCTGGATCTCCACCACCTGTCCTCCTCGGATGGACGGCTCAGATCCTCTCGTGGCTTCACCACTCGTGAATTAGAGCATCCAACTTTTGGGCTTCTACCCCGCGAGCCCCGAGATCACGAGATCCATGGATTTCTGCCACCTGTCCTCCTCGGATGGACGGTTCAGATCCTCTCATGGCCTCGCCACTCACTATTTGGAGTATCCAACTTTTGGACTTCTACCCCGCGAACCTCCGAGTTCACGAGGCTTAACCCTCGTCTATCTCCCGATAGATCTAATGACTGTCGAGTTTCCTAGCTAAGATCTGACGGTTCAGATCGGCCCCGATGCCACGCCCTTTCCTAATGTTCTTTGGACGTGGGAAACCAACGGTCCGAAAGTTGTCATGGCACATGGAGATCCATTATTCAGATTTCCTCACTATTCACGAAGATAGAGGGAAAAAGGGCTAAGGCAATTAACGCCCTCGCTCATTCCTTCGATTTAACGATCGTGAATGACAACAGTTTTCCCGACAGGATCTCATCCGTTAATCAATAGCTATCCTTACGCTGCTACTTCGAAATTTCGAAGAGGATCATTCCTCTTCATACAGGGTTGCTAAGACTTGCGCATCCAAGTCCTTCTTCCCAAGTTCTTGGGAAGCCTTTCTAAGGAGGGAATCTCCGTGAAGAGGTCTATTTCGGGCCATTCCTGGATACAGATAAGGGAGACCAATTCCCGAGAACGGGTTGGATACCTAACTTAGTTCAACCTGGGCATGATTAGATTCATTTTTATTGACGTAAGTCATGCATGGCTTCCTCTATTACAAGCATATGTCCATTAGTTATTATCAAACACTGCAGAAATGTTCTTACATAGAGATCATACATAATTTCACAGTTCTAGGACATACACACACACACACACACACACACACACACATATATATATATATATATATATATATCATTCTATAAATTTCAAGATACAAACATGTAAAAACACTTATCCAAATTAACACCAGAAATGGTGCAACTGCTGAGAGGGGTTCTCGTTTCCACCCAACCGTAGGCTCAACGACTCCCAATGGATTTACCACTAGCCACCCCCGAGCTAAGACCACGATTTTCTGAGACTGCGTCTCTTCGTATGCCAGTGACCAGGAGCGAAGGTTGCAATCCTTCCTCTCTGCTATCACTCACTCTGCGTAATGCCAGAGTTCCCCTCGTGTTTGCCCCTCCATCATTTCTACCATACGCCTTATCCTCTCGCGAGGTTTGCGTGTGGCATGATTACCCTCGCGCCGATCAGGCCTGATGGCTCTACGGATGGGCGGCTTACCATGCCATCCCTCATCAAGCCATCCACCTAACAGCCTGCGAGGCATTGAATTTCAGGGCCAGCGAGCCGCTTTTGGTTCTCCGGGCTAGTGGAGTCCAAATACGGTATTTAATTCTCGGTGGAAGTTAACGCCACCTTTTTAGGAGCCTTCCACCGCCATCATGGTCTCTTTTCTGCACATCCCCTCTCAGCAGTCCTACAATAAGTTCAAGGTATTATTCACATTCATTGACCTCTTCTTGCAGGTCCATTTACATCACATATTCATACTTATGAGTTTTCCATAGTCCTTGGCCAGTCTAGTTATATTTACAATCTAGGGGAAACGGGGTGTTACAATTCCCTCCCCCTTAAAAGGAACATCGTCCTCGATGTTCTTAGCTACAAACATGAATTACATGTACCGAAGTAAAAAAAATCGGATATGCCTGTCTCATGGCATCCTCCATTTCCCATGCAACCTCATCTGGGCCAAAATGTTTCCACTACACCTTGACCTGTGCAATGGTTCTGTTCCAGAGTTGGGTTTCCCTTCTGTCCAATATGCATTGGGGTTCTGGTAGGAATTCTCCCTCCAGTTCCACCTGGATCACAGACCAGTCAATTATATGATTAGCATCATGTACATATTTCTTTAATAATGAAACATGGAAAACATTATGTGTTTTCACTGTGGGAGGAAGTGCTAGCCGATAGGCTACAGGTCCCACTCTGTCTAGAACCTCAAAGGGTCCACAATACCGGGCTACCAACTTGGCACAAGCTCCCATTTTCAGGGAACTTCTTCTGGGCTTAATTCTGAGATATACATGGTTTCCTATGTTGAACTCTCTTGGAGTTCTTTTTTGGATCAGCGTAACTTTTCTGTCGGTTCTGAGCAATCTTCAGATTTTGTTTTATCTGAGCTACTTGCTGTTCCATTTATTTCAACATATCAGGTCCAAAAGAAAACCTATTTACAGGATTACTCCAGCTGATTGGAGTATTACACTGTCTACCATAGAGGACCTCAAATGGACTCATCTTTAAGGATGCTTGATAGCCGTTGTTGTAGGCGAATTCTACCAATGGCAGGTAGTCTTCCCCTTTCCTAGGTTGATGCATTACATGCATCCTTAACATATCCTCTAATATCTTATTCACTCTTTCTGTCTGTCCATCGGTTTGAGGGTGATAGGCGATGCTAAACAACAACTTGGTCTCCAAACCCGTCATCAACGATTTCCAGAATTTGGAAGTGAATTTTGTGTCTCAGTCAGATACTATCTCTCCCGACATGCCGTGCAGTCGGAACACCTCTTTCATGAATACCTGTGCGATATCTATTGCCTTGCAAGTCGATTTGATGGGAATGAAATGAGCAGACTTTCTCAGTTTATCCACCACCACCATAATGGCATCATTCTGTTTGGTTGAAGTTGGTAATCCAGTGATAAAATCCATGGAGATGGTTTCCCATTTCCATTCTGGGATGGGTAAAGGGTGTAATAGTCCTGTTGGGTGTCGATGTTCTGCTTTAACTTGTTGGCATTCTATGCATTGGGCCAAATATTTGGCTACATCCTTCTTCAATCCCGACCAGTAAAATTGTTTTCGGGTGGCAGTAATCATTTTCTGGTATCCTGGGTGACCAGTGTAGGGTCTTTTATGTAGTTCATCCATGATGAACCTCTTCAAGTCGTCGCAATTGGTAATGTACACTCTATCTCTATAGGTGAGTAGATCTCCTTCGGTCATCTAATAGCCTTTGTATTTTACTCCAGTGGGTTCTTGTTGTAGGTACAGGTCACATTTCAGACGAAGGGATCTGTTTCTTATGCCTCTTTGACTCTGTTTTTGACATCTGTATCGCAGGTACTTACTGCTGCCATGTGAATTGTTCTCATGCTTTTGCTAAGGTTATCGGCCACCCTATTCTCCTTCCCTTTGATGTGTTTGATTTCAAAATAAAATTCGCTAAGGAAGGCCATCCATCTAGCTTGTCTAGTACTGAGCTTGGGATGATCAAACAAATACCGTAATCCACAGTGATCTGTCATAAGCACAAATCTCCTTCCCAGGAGGTAATGCCTCCATGTTTTTAAGGCATGCACTATGGTAGTCAATTCTAGATCATGAGTCACATAGTTGACCTCATGTTCATTCAATTTTCAGGATTGATAGCAGATCACCTTTCCTTCCTGCATAAGGACTCCTCCGAGCCCTTCCTTACAGGCATCTGTGCACACAAGGAAGTCAGCTTCTGGGTCAGCAATTTTCAACACGGGTTCATGGGTTAGTAGATGTTTCAAGGTTTGAAATCTTTCTTCACATTGCCGTGTCCACAGAAATTTTGTTCCCTTCCTCTGGGGGGCAGTGATTGGACAACCAATCTTGGAGAAATCTTTTATAAATCTCCTATAGTATCCCACCAATCCCATAAAGGATCTAATGTCTGAGACATCCTTTGGGGTAGGCCATTCCATGATAGATCTGACCTTGTCAGGGTCTACTGCTACCCCTTCTTTGGACAGAACATGTCCCAAGTAGTGTATTTGCTTCTGAAAGAAGTCACACTTGTTGAATTTAGCATAGAGCTGATGCTCTCTTAGCACTTGCAGCACAAGTCTAAGATGCTATTCATGTTCTTCTCTATTCTTAGAGTAGATTAATATATCATCAATAAAAACTAGTACAAATTTATCTAGAAATTTACTAAGTACATTGTTCATTAAGCACATGAAAGTAGCACGGGTGTTGGTTAACCCAAATGGTACTACCACAAACTCATAATGACCATACCGTGTCCGGAAAGCGGTCTTATGGATGTCTTCACCCTTGATTCGGACTTGATGGTATCTTGACCTCAAGTCAATCTTTGAGAACATAGACGCACCTCCAAATTGATCGAATAGATCATCGATCCTGGGAAACGGGTACTTGTTCTTTATTGTTACTTTATTAAGTTGTCTGTAATCTATACACAGTCTAAGGGTGCCATCCTTCTTTTTCACAAACAGGACCGGTGCTCCCCAGGGGGACATGCTGGGTCGAATATAACCCTTATC
>ML785447.1:505807-520246 GCA_009831015.1 Picea engelmannii
GTGCAAGTTCTATTGAGAAGTCAATGTCTCTTCTCGGAGGTAGACCCGGTATTTCCTCTGGAAACACATCTCAGTATTCTCTCAGGATAGGGTGATCTTCAGGGCTTGGATCTGCACCTTCGGTTGTTTTCAACACCTGTACTACATATATGGGACATCCCTTTCGGCAATACTTCCTCATTTGTAATGCTGATATTTGTCTCACCGAGACCAGTTTTCGGATCCCTTGAAGGGTTATCCTTTTTCCTTCTTCGCTCACACATTCTAAGGTTTTATAGTAACAATTCCATTTGGCTTTATGGGCGGCCAGCCAGTCCATACCAATCAATAGATCGTATGATCCCAATGGTAATACATTAAGGGTTGCTTGGGTGGGGAATTCACCCAACATTATTTGGCAAGCTGGTACGGCCTCTACCACCTTTCTTTTGGTGCCAGTGGCTAACTGTACCAACCATGGTTTAGTTTGCTTTTGTGGCTGTGGATTACACTTATCAACAGTTTTAGGGGCTATATAACTCAAATTTGAACCAAGGTCAATCAAAATAGATACCGGATGGTTGAAGATCATACCTTCTATTTCCACCACTAAAGCTTGGTGGTCAGCTTGGTTAGTATCCAAGGCTGCATAGATCTGCAACACACTCCTTGCCACATCATTGACCGTGGTAGGTTCCTGCATGTTATAAATTTTCCGACTGTTCTGTGGTCGGAGTGGACAGTCTCTCTGGAGATGATCTCCTCTGCAATCCTAGCATTCCAAAGGTTTTCTCTTTGGGTTATCAATCATTACTGGTATAGGTCCAGAAGTTTTATTTCCGTCCACCGAGGGAAAGTTCTGTTGGATTACACTCTGGGTTGGAAAGTTCATTCTGTGGTTCTTCTTGTAGTTTTTAAATCCCGAGGATTTGATCCCTTTCTTCTGAAATTTTGACCCATTCTTTTGTTTCCAGTCTCCACGAGACTCTGCCCGATGTCCATATTGTTCATGACAATATGTTGCCTTTCATCGAATTCAATTCGGTTTCGTTATTCCTTGGGTAGCCCACTGATGAAGTGTTGTGCCTTCGCCTTCTCAGATTTGATGTAGGGTACATATCTCAATAGGTCAAGGAATTTGTTGACATACTCCTTCATGGTAAGTTGTCCCAGTTTGAGTTCATAAAACTCTTTAGCCTTCTCGTCGAAATACCTTTCCAACAAATACTTCTTCCAGAAGTACTTCTTGAACTGTTTCCAAGACAGGTCCTCCTCGTAGACCCCTTTCATATTATTAAGGTCTTCCCACCAGATGGAAGCCCTTCCATTCAGAATGAAAGTGGCCACTCGGGCCTTCATATTCTCTGAGAAATCATGGACTCTGAAGTATTTCTTCAGTCCAAGTAGCCAAGCCTCATCTTCCTCTCCCTTCTTTATCTCGCCATCGAAGGAGGGAGGTTTTTCCTTCCTGAATTCCTCAAATTTGTGACTCTTAGAAGTATTTTGCTTCTTCTGTTTCTTTTGAGAATAGGAACTGGTCCTGCTACTAGAAGAGCCTTCTGAATCGCCAGCTTCGTTCTCAGTGGAATCGTCTGGAACTGGTCCTTTACCTCTGGGGTGGAACTTTCTGGATGTGCTTCTCTCAGTGTGGCCACTGACATGACCATGATTCTGCATCTCCGGTTCATGCTGCATTTGTCGTTGTAGGTCGGATAAGCTCTACAGTAGAACTGCATTAATTTCAGTTTGCTTCTCTTGTTCTTTCATCATCCTTTCATTGTCGGCCTTGCAGCTTTGCAATTCGACCATGAGACTCCTCACAGCATCAGCAAGGCCTGGAGGGGTTCCTATTGCTCTTCTTTCATTTAAATCTTCATCTTTGTTGTGGGAGCCTTCTCCCACCTCTTGGTGAGTCACCATTCTCTGCGTTTGTGGATTCCCATGGTTGATCGTCTGCTTGAGTGAAAAGACAAACACTGGTTATTAGTCAAGAGTCAAATTCATTTTATAATTTGTGCATAGTTTCATAACTCTTTCACATGTATACACAGTCAGGTTTTCATTTTCCAGGTTCTTAATCCTGGGTAAGATAATTAAGTCAGGGGTTACTCCTCATAGGAGTGCTTCGAATGAGGTCTATGCACGACTGGTGCATGAGCCCAATTAGGCCGAGTGTTCTAACCATGCTCTGATACCAATTTGTAACACACCCACTACCTAATATCAAAATATTTTTTTGGTTGAATTCTCAATAACAAGAATTCCCAGAGTCCTACAGGGGTCTAGTGTAGGCTAGTTCTTCCCCGTTCACCTCCCTGTGATCGTGGGTTAGGACCACAGGTCAAAAAAACCAGGCGCCTTTCACAACTCGTGACCTCGCGAGTCGTGCGTCAAAGGCCCTCGAATTTTCTTCACAAATCACCGATACCCGAGGTCACGAAATGGGTATAGCTCCTTTCTTAGTTAGCGCCCTCCCCACCTATAACCGTAGGCTAGGATTAGATGTCAGTGCCTCTCGCAACTCGTACCCTCGTGAGTTTGTGAGTCAAACTCTCGTGCTCTTCTGTTGTGATCTCCCAAGACACGATCAGTCAACGGAGCATTGGCGCCCTTCTCTAGGCGATACGTGTCCACCTGTCAGTCATGCGGGCCCTACCTTGAGGGTTGCCAGGTGTTCTCTCGTGCTCGGCTCTCGGTACCTTGCTACTTGCAACTTTGATCACCCAACCTTTGGGCTCTTACCTCGCAAACCTCCGAGTTCACGAGATCTCTTGGATCTCCTGACACGCGTCCTCAACTATGGACGGCTCAGATCCTCTCGTGGCTTTGCCATTCACGACTTAGATCATCTAACTTTGAACTTTTACCTTGCGAACCTCTAAGGTAGTGAGATCCCTGGATCTCTGCCACCTTTCCTTCTCGGATAGACTGCTCGGATCCTCTCGTGGCCTTGCCACTCGTGACTTGGAGCGTCCAACTTTTGGACTTTTACCTCACGAGCCTCCGAGGTAGCGAGATCCCTGGATCTCTGCCACCTATCCTTCTTAGATGAATGGCTCAGATCCTCTTGCAACTTCGCTGCCTTGCGACTTAGAACATTCAAACTTCGGGCTCTTACCTCAAGAACCTCTGAGGTAGTGAAATCCCTGGATCTCCGCCACCTGTCCTCCTTGGATGAACGGCTCAGATCCTCTCGTGGCTTCGCCACTCACGACTTAGAGCATACAACTTTTGGGCTTCTACCCCGTGAGCCCCGAGCTCATGAGATCCCTGGATTTCTACCACCTGTCCTCCTCAGATGGACGGTTCATATCCTCTCGTGGCCTCGCCACTCACGATTTGGAGTATCCAACTTTTGGACTTCTACCCCGCGAACCTCCGAGTTCACGAGGCTTAACCCTCGTCTATCTCCCGATAGATCTAACGACTATTGAGTTTCCTAGCTAAGATCTGATGGTTCAGATCAGCCCCGATGCCACGCCCTTTCCTAATGTTCTTTGGACGTGGGAAACCAATGGTCCGAAAGTTCTCATGGCGCTTGGAGATCTATGATTCATATTTCCTCGCTATTCATGAAGATAGAGGGAAAAAGGGTTAAGTCAATTAACACCCTCGTTCATTCCTTCGATTTAACGATTGTGAATGAAAACAGGTTTTCCGATAGGATCTCATCCGTTAATCAATACCTATCCTTACGCTGCTACTTCGAAATTTCGAAGAGGATCATTCCTCTTCATACAGGGTTTCTAAGACTTGTGCATCCAAGTCCTTCTTCCCAAGTTCTTGGTAAGCCTTTCTAGGGAGGGAATCTCCATGAAGAGGTCTATTTCGGGCCATTCCTGGATACAGATAAGGGAGACAAATTCCCGAGAATGGGCTGGATACCTGACTTAGTTCAACCTGGGCATGATTAGATTCATTTTTATCGACGTAAGTCATGCATGGCTTCCTCTATTACAAGCATATGTCCATTAGTTATTGTCAAACACTGCACAGATGTTCTTACACAGAGATCATACATAATTTCACAGTTCTAGGACATATACACATATATATATCATTCTATAAATTTCAAGATACAAACATGTAAAAACACTTATCCGAATTAACACCAGAAATGGTGCAACTGCTGAGAGGGGTGCTCGTTTCCACCCAACCGTAGGCTCAGCGAATCCCAAAGGATTTACCACTAGCCACCCCTGAGCTGAGACCACGATGTTCTGAGACTGCATCTCTTCGTCTGCCAGTGACCAGGAGCGAAGGTTGCAATCCTTCCTCTCTGCTATCACTCACTCTACGTAATGCCAGAGTTCCCCTCACGTCTGCCCCTCCATCGTTTCTTCCATACGCCTTATCCTCTCGCGAGGTTTGCGTGTGGCATGATTACCCTCACACCGATCAGGCCTAACAGCTCTACGGATGGGTGGCTTACCATCCCATCCCTCATCAAGTCATCCGCCTACCAGCCTGCGAGGCATTGAATTTCAGGGCCAGTGAGCCGCTTTTGGTTCTCCGAGCCAGTGGAGTCCAAATACGGTATTTAATTCTTGGTGGAAGTTAACGCCACCTTTTTAGGAGCCTTCCACCTCCATCGTGGTCTCTTTTCTGCACATCCCCTCTCAGCAGTCCTGCAATAAGTTCAAGATATTATTTACATTCATTGACCTCTTCCTGCAGGTCCATTTACATCACATATTCATACTTATGAGCTTTCCATAGTCCTTGGCCAGTCTAGTTATATTTACAATCTAGGGGAAATAGGGTGTTACAAACCAACCAATAAAGGATCCCCCTTGAACTATAATGTATCTCGAATTGAACTATACCTTGAACATACAAAAGTATTATTTTAGCTTCCTTCTAATGGATTTCATGGGGTGTTTGCATGTACCAGGAAACAAGACCAACAACAAAGGAAAGATTAGGACGAGTATCCGTCAAGTAGAAGAGGCTACCAACTAAATAATGGTACAAAGTGGAATCAACTTTGGGATAAATACAAGTGGCAACAAGTTTGACTCCATATTGGAAGGGAGAAGGGACTGTTTTAGAGACTTCCATGTGAAAGCGATGAAGAAGGCCACAAGCATAATAAGAATGTGAAACAAAAATTCCTTACATGGTTTGTAGAAAATGGAGGCCAAGGAATTAATGCAAATGGCCTAAGTCTGTCATTTCAAATTTATTCATATGGTTAGTGTTATCTCCTCAAATAAATCAATCGAGTTATTTCATTTTAGGTGACAAGATGTCTTTTAAAAAAATACATTATTAATTTTTTTATGCTCATTTTTGAAAGCTTTATGCATGTAATAAAGTTCAAATAAACTTTTGTTTAGTTTTTATTTGATCTAATTCAAATCTTAGGTTTCGGTGGCTTAGGAGAACATTTCGATTATTCATTAGCCATCAAAAGCCTTAGCTTTCGGTAGCTTCAACAAAGGAATTCAGGTCTATTTTAGCCACTGAAATCACAGAAGTGGGGGAGGAGTTAGAATGTCCTTTCACACGTTTCAACTGTCAGGTTTGAAGTTTTATAATTGCAAATTAGCCACCGAAAAGATAGGAGAACGAATCATTCATGACCTGGAGCTGATCTCTGTATGATATAAGCGAATATTTTCAGGATTGTTGTATCATCAAGCCATATTCTTACGTACCCTCCATCATTACAGTTATCAACCATGATTGTTGCAAATCACAAACTGTTCTGTTGCATCCCTTGTAATCAGTTCCATGTTATAAATCTCGCTTTAGTTTTCTCATTTTTGTCACAGCCGAGCCGAATCTCCCTAACTCTACGCTGTGTAACTCTCCCCCGAAATCCATTTCTTTGATCAAAGGTGTACAGAAGCATTGTGATAGATGAATAAAGGAGGGTCAACCCTGAGGAAGGAGCTCGACGACATTAGTTACTTGGAATCGCATCCAGAGGTATGTCAACTTTTCAAGGATGCAGGGTGTTATAATTTTTGCAAAAAATTACAGAGTTCTCATCATCAAGTGGCAGAGGCATTTTCCCTTAATTTCGTTGGAAAGAAAGAAATCATAGGTTGGGATGAATTCGAGGTAGATGAAGCCCTAATAGCTGAAGTGAAAGAGCTTCCCAGGATTGGAGAAAATGGTTTAAAAATACTGTCACTAAGAATGTTGAATTCAGGTCTTATTTGAAACTAGAACATAGAGGTTTGATATGGAAGAAAGACATTCTCGTGTCTTTCCTTGAAGAGAAATGGCAGCAGTTATTAAAATCCATAATGGTCTATATAACTTGTGAAGGGCGATATAACAGAGTGATGATTTACCATTTTAAACTCATAAATCATTTTATTGGTAGAAACCCACTCAATATGCCATATTTTCTCCACAGAAGCTTATCCAAAATGGCTCATCAAGTCAAGGCCAAGCCCAGTAAAGTTGCAGGTAGACTATCCCACCACAGTATGATTAAACTTTTGGTTTGTGAGCTATTGCAAAGAAGAGGAAAAGAGTGGAATTACTTCTTGTTCTGGAATGATTTCCAGACTGAGGTACAACCAGAGGGTAAAAAGAGTCCTCATTACAAGTAGTCTTCTACTCCCAAAAGTGGAAAGAGGAGGAGGAGAGCTATCTCTCCAGCTCCGGTTAATCAAACCTCTCCTTCCTCTAAGTTTAATAAAACTAAGAAGAAATTGAATTTCAACAGTGAAAAAGAAAAGGCCAAAGAATCCCCAGTGAACAAAAGCATTCTTAATCTTCCCTACACAGACTCAGAGGATGAAGATCACCAGATTGAAACAGGGCACAAGGATTTAGTTACCATAGGGCGTGAAAATTTTGTTTTTGTAGATATATACACAGCATGTTATGAAGACCTTCCATCACCTACACCTCAAGAAGAACAAGAACCTCAAATTGTGGATGCCGCATCTAGCAAAATGGTGAAGCAGAGTAAATCAAAGGAAATCAAGAAGCTTAAGAAGAAGTTAGTCGAGAAAGAAGTGTTAGAAAGGGTAATAAAAACTAGGTATGAAACCCTGTCGAAGAACTTTGCAGAAAGCAACTCATCCTTGGAAATATTAGCTCATGAAAGCATAAAGGAAAAGAAAAAGAAGGACAAGATTGTAAAAGATTAGAACAAATTATGGAGAGTAGCTCAAGGCTTGAATAAAAAGGCCAGGGCTTTGAAAAAACAAGCTATGTATTCAAAACACCAGGCTTAAACACATGCTACTCTTGAAACCCTAGGAGAGGTGGAAGTTCAGTGCAATGAACCAGAGGCTACCAGTAATCCTACAGTCTTTGAGCAAGATGCATAAGCTTTAAAAGATCAGCCCTAAGGCGTTTTTGAGCTAAGACAAAAGGTATTTTTGAATTTTTGATAATTTCACTAATCTCAGGTTTCGGTGGCTTAGGTGAACATATCAGTTGTTCATTAGCCTCAGAAAGTAGAGATTTCGGTAGCTGTTTGGTCCAAATTCTGTCTACTCTAGCTACGAAAAGCAATCATAAGGCAAAAAGTTAATATTTTTGCACAGGTCCAAGTTTTCCTTGTCCAAACGCCTCAGAAATGGTTCTAATTGATGGAAAATAATTAATGACATCCTTATCAAGAGTTTTTTTTGGTTTTGGAGATGCTCTACAAGACAGAAAGGTAAAAAATGGTTAGCTATTTTCAAGGATAGAAAGTTGTTTGACTGTCAACAGGTGTCATGTTCGACTCTTCCCATATCACATGAAATCCAGCAACCTTGGATGGCTCACTACACTTGCCAAAGAATATGAAGAACATAAATATTATTCGAGGATATGAATTGACCTAGGTTATAGGATCTTTGCCTATTTTCTTGGGCCAGTTATTGATTTTCTATTAAAGGAAAAATCTGATCTAGTATTCTAGGATCTTGAAACTGTTTGTAAGGGACTACAAAGTCCAAAACATTTGATGAACAAAGGGTTCAATTTTGAGTTCTATAATCCATTGTTATTGTGATAAAGACACTTTTTTTAATATATTAAGCCTACAAGATTCTTTCATTGTTATTGTCAGACTCTCTTTTATCTTTTTCTATGCCTATGAGTTGAAATCATTTCTTTGTCTATGTTTAATGATCCCATGGTAATTGTCATCTTACCTTTGATTGTTAAGAAAGAATCATAAGCATCCTTTGCTAGTTTGTTGACCGATCATATATATATTGCCTATGTATGTTATGGTTAATTGATTGGTTTTCTTATCCATATGATCTACAAACCTATCTGATAATATCTCTTGAAGGCCTTGTATTGCATGAATATAGCTAGACTGTCTTGAAGATACAATCCAGTGATTTAAGATATTCATCTTGATCCAAACCCACACCCATTATTGAGAAAATAGTTACAAAAAGGTTAAGTTACCATGCATCTTTGAGATACATCCTAGGAGAGTTTCCTGGAGTGATAAAAAATTGGCGTCTTTGTTGGGGGAGAGGAGATTGAAGCTCATCTTCCTTGGAAGACGACAAGATCCAAATTTGATGATAGACAAAGTTTGGACACATTTTTAGTTGTAATCATCTATCTAGTGAATCCATTGGAATGAAGTGGCTCTGAGAAGGGCTCATACCAGAGAAAACCAAGAAAGACCACTGGAAACACCAGTTCTAGACCCTGAGAAGATCATCAGAAGTGGAAAAGCATTGCAAAGACAAACTTCCAGATCTGCAAGAGCATCTAAACGAGGTATTTCAAGAAACACTTCTTCATTTGTATCTAGAAAACCTCTTGTCGAATCCACTTCTGTTGAAACTTTTGGTTCTCAGGAAATTGTAATTGTGTTAGAAATATTGAAGGGTGATGAGCCTTCAATTTCTTTTGATGTTATAGATTCTATTTCTGAGTGTGGTACTATATCCAACTTAGGAAGAGAAGTTGTAGAATCTATCCAAGAAGAGGACTCTTCCTCTTCCTTGAATTCTTCACAAACTCAGCCTGTAGAAACTTTTTACATACTCATATGAGTCTGCCTGTTCTTGAAGATATTTTACAATATCTTTCCTCTAAGGGTGAAGAAAACTTGGCCTTGTTGCTCGGTTAGTTTTACAGAGCTTTTTATTTCCCACCTTATTCAGGAAACACATTCTAGGGTAGCCATCCTACTAGTGCTTCCACTTCATTCCTCGACGAAGTAAAACCACCATTGTCCATAGTCCCACCTATCCCATCTCAGCTGTCATCTACTGAAACTTCTTCCTCTGCATCAACCCCTAAGATTGCCATGGCTACCCCTTTGAAAAAAATGGAACAGATCTTAGTCAATAGGTATGCTCCTCTTATTTTGCCCAATCCATTAGCAGCCATGGCAACAGGAGATTATCAGAAATATATGCCAAAGTTTACTGGATCTGGGGATTATACTACTGAATAACATATAGAGGCTTTCTATGCTTATGATGAAAAACATTAATATTTTAGAGGAAGATGTTTGGACCATAATTTTTGTACAGAGCTTGGATGGTCAAGCTAGGAAGTGGTTCAAGGAACTACCAACTAATTTAGTGGCAGGTATTGAGAAATTAGATGAAGTTTTTTTGAAACATTGGGGAGAAACAAGAGACCTCTTGTATTATATTACTGAATTTGGAAATCTAAGAAGAGAAAATGGGGAGTTTGTCTCAGACTTCAGCAAAAGATTCAATAAGATGTTTGGCAAGATCCCTACAAAGATCAAGACAACTGATGCATCAGCAAAGATTACTTACTCTTCTTCCTTTGATCCATAATTTTGCTTAATCCTTAGAGAAAGAACGTCAACCACACCCGCTTTAATGCAAAATGTTGCTCTTGAGGTTGAATCTAACATTATGGCATCTCATAAACTTGAAGGAAAATTTGAGAGAAAGAAGTAGTCTGTTGATCCTCCTTATTCAAATACCAAAATGGAAAATATGGCCAAGATGTTGGACAACTTGACCTCAGAAATGTCAAAACTGAAAATTCAGAGTCAATAGCCAGCAAGAAGTAAAGAGCCTAATGCCTATGCTCCCAGGAATCCCAATGCATTCCCTTACAGAAGGAACAACTAGTAGGTCCAGATCCTTCAGATAGATAAGAATGTAGCTAAAGACCAAAGGATCAGGCCCCCCTTCCAAAATGAAGTGCTAGAAGAAGAGCAGGAGCTATCTCATGATGAAGTTGAAGAAGAAGACAACATCAACTGCTTTGGGGATGATACTAATTCCTCCTTCTTGGCACGAATAGATTATGAGGAGGCCCAGATGAACGAGAAGATTAATGAGGCAAGCATTGAATAATCTTTTTATCAGACAGATGATCAGCCAGGTTACAATTTAAGATCTAAGACTATCGCTCCAAATCAATTGCTTGCTGCCCCCAAAAAAAAGAAATATGTTGCTTCCAAGCAGCCTACTGCTCCTGCAAAGTAGACCTCCACTCCTGCAAAATAAAAACAAAAGAAATTGCATCCCCAAGATAAAGAATAGGTGTCCCTCAGAGCTCCTTCTAATGAGGTAAAACATTCCGATAAAATATCATATTCATTTAATTTCAAATCAAAAATTCAGAAGGTTAAAATACCTATGCCATTAAATGAACTTATGAAGAATGACATATTCAAGTCTGTTATCCTGAAGTCCCTTCAACCAAAGACTCCCCCAACTTCTGATTATGTAAACCTTCAAGATGATAAGCCCACAGTGACTATAGGACCTATGGTAGAAGACCAATATGACTCTTATCCACCCTTCTACATATCCATGAATATCCATGACAAGATCCTTCACAATTGCTTGCTTGAATCGGGAGCATCACACAATATTATGCCTAAAGAAGTGACAGATGAAATTGGGCCTGACATCACAAAACCTTACCATGATCTATTCTCTTTCGACTCTAGGAAAGTCAAATGCCTTGGCCTCATAAAAGACCATTTCATAAACCTTGCCCAGCTGCCAATGAGAAGCATGGTAATGGATGTTGTAGTGGCTGATATCCCACCCAAGTTAGCCCTCCTCTTGTCATGTTCATGGAGAAAAAGGTTAGGAGGTACCTTGCAGATGGATCTTTTGTATGCCACAGTCCCGGTGTTTGGAGGAGAGCTAAAGAGACTTTACAGAGAAAATCAACTTGCCTACATCATTAGTGATGGGAAGAATTCTGTAAACCATCCCATCTATGCATTAGACACAGACTTTGGGGCATGCATTCTGCAAATAGATGATTCTCAGCCAGATCCTTTGCAGCTCACAAAGCCTACTTATCAGCAGACTAATGGAGAGAGTACTCCCGTGTGGAGCATGCTCTTTGATGGTGCTAGTACCAAAGACTCATTAGGTGCAGGTGTAGTTTTGATTTCTCCTTCAAAAGAGGCTATTCATTTGTCTTTTAAACTTGATTTCAAAACTACTAACAATATAGCAGAGTATGAGGCTTTGCTATTGGGATTAAATTATTCCAAGGATATGGGAATCAAAGGACTAAAGGTGTTTGGAGATGCAGATCTCATCATATAGCAAGTGAATAGTACTTTCCAAGCAAAACATGTCAGGTTGAAAGCTTACAGGGATGAGGTATGGAAAATCATGGAATCTTTTTCCATTTTTGATATTTCTTATATACCCAGAGCTATGAATCACCTTGTTGATTCCCTTTCTATGTCAGCTAGTATGTTCATTCCTCCCATGCCTCCTAGACTGAATAAATCCAAGTCAAATATAGACCATCCCCGCCCAACAATATTGAATATTGGAAAGTCTTTGAAGATGATGATGAGCTTAGTAGATTTCTCCAGGTGGTAGATGAATTTTATGATATGCATATTGACCAGGAAAATCAAAATGTAGAGGAATCCAAAAAGCCTAAGCTAAAAGGAAAAATGGGTCAACATGATATCATTCAACTGCCCAACAATTAAATACCTCGGGGTTTGGTGCTTCTTGAGAAGCTTTTCGACTAAAATGATAACCCTACAAACCTGATAAGAAGGATAAGGATCATGTTGTCCATGAGCACAATATAGGAAGCCAAAGTCATCCTAAATTCATAAATCTGTCCACTGAAGTAACTGCTGACTAGAGGTCAGAATATTGTATCATTATGAAGGAATTTGTTGATGTTTTTGCCTGGAAATACAATGATCTGAAAACCTATAATCCTGATCTCATTCAACATAAGATTCCCCTTGAGAAATACACCATCCATTTCAAACATAAGCTGAGACCTATCAGTCCTCTTTTATTGCCTGTAATTGAAAAAGAAATAAAAAATCTCTTTGATGCTAAAATCATAATCCCATTAAGATACTCCAAATGGATTGCAAACCTAGTAATAGTGAGAAATAAAAATGGTGAGATCCAGTTATGCATTGATTTTAGAAACTTAAATAAATGCTCCAAGAAAGACAACTATCCCCTACCCAAGATGGAACACTTGCTACAAAGAATTTCAGGGGCCATTGTCATGTCTTTCCTAGATGGCTTCTCAGGTTATAACCAGGTTTCTGTACACCCTGATGACCAAGAAAAAATTGCCTTTACTATTCCTTGGGGTACCTTCATGTACGCCAAGATGACATTCGGGCTAATGAATGTCGAGGCCACTTTTCAGAAGGCCATGGACATAGATTTCATGGGAGAGAAGGACAAGTATTTCCTCATTTATCTTGATGATATCACAGTTTATTCTAGCAATCATGAAGAGCATCTGAAGCATTTGAAAAGAGTATTTTTGAAATGCAGACAGTTCGAGATTTCTCTGAACCCTAAAAGTCTCAATTTTCTCTCAAGAAGGGTAAGCTCCTAGGCCACATTGTTTCAGCAGAGGGAGTGAAAATTGATCCATCTCGGGTGGAAGCAATTCAGAAGTTGTCCATACCAAGGTCAAAGAAGGATATCCAATCCCTACTCGGTAAGATAGATTTTTTTAGAAGGTTTATTCCTAATTTTGCTGAGTTAGTGAAACATATAACCTCTACACTAAAAAAGGGATCTGAGATAAAATGGCCAGACAATGAAAGAAGTTCATTTCAGGATATCAAATAGGCTATCATGGAATCTCCCACTCTAATTAGTCCGGATTACACCAAGAATTTCTATATTTTCTCTTTTGCTTCCTATGACACAGTGGCAGCAGTCTTGTTACAAAAAGATGATGAAGGTCTTGATCACCTGGTGGATTTCTTTAGAAAATCACTCAGGGATGCTGAACTAAGGTATGATCCTATAGAAAAACAAGCTTATGCTCTCATTAAGTCATTAAAAGATTTTAGAATTTATATCCTCCATGCAAAGGTTGTGGCCTATGTTCCTGTTGGTCTCCAGTTTTGACTATGTTTTGCCTATATTATATCACAAAGACCTCCATTTCCATACCCCGTACCACCCCTTTTGTCCTTGTTATGATACACTTGACATCTCTTTACCACTCAATGGGGCTACTCAAGGTATTTTTACGTTTCAAGTTATTTTTATGTATTTTGATACTTTAAATTAATATTGAAACTAATGTGGCTTGAGTTAGGTACTATTTCTATTTGAAACAGGATTTGCCAGTACCAGGTACCATCTCACACCCCGTGGAGATACCAACGAAGCTGCTAAAGATCCGCTCATTATGGCCAGAGTGGGAGACAGTGCGATTTACATGATAGATGGAGTCATCACTCATATGCTGATTGAAGGCGAAATTATAGAACAGAGTTGTAATACTTCATGACTCACACTTCATGACACTGCATGGCATGAAGATGTGAAGACCGTTTTTTAACTGATTTCGAGTTATTTTCGGATCTGGGATCTGTTTGAATTAATGTATTGTTGCTTTAAACTATTTTTGAGGAGGATCTATATAAATAGAAGATCACTCGTAAGAAATGTTGGGTTATGTTATGTTATGATACACATTTTTGAATACAATCTGCCTTTGCGTTATGTTACTTTACTGTCATACGATTTGAGTTATTCCTTCTGAGTAAATGGAGCGTGAAGCACGAACAATGTTTGCGTAGAATGATTTAGTAGTTCTGGTTTTTCCTTTCGGCGATTGTACCTTTTGGTTGGGCCCGCCAAACAGGTTCAAGTCGCTGCTTTTCTCTGTCTTAGATTTAGTTTATTTCAGTATCTTATGACTTGCATGCATGTTAGTTTAGAGTTTGGGAATTAACGTGTTCAGACTCTTGCTTAAATTATTCTTCAACTGTATCATTTCCAGCATATTAATATTTTCTACGTTGATGAGTGTTGAAAGCATGGTTGATTCCTGTAAAGTTTAGAGCATGAACTAGGTTTGCTTTGTTCCCAGTTTTCAATCTGAACGTAACTTAGAGTTTGAATTTACTTTTCTTTGTTAGGATAGTTAGGTTGCTCTACTTTGTTAGGATAGTTAAAGTTGCAATTGAATTAGAGGAAGCTTCCGGTACCAGTAGGGTAAGTAGGATATTTCTTTGTTTTCCTGTGGATAGATTTAGATTTATTTTCGATGTTT
>ML785447.1:530799-585392 GCA_009831015.1 Picea engelmannii
CTTTAAACTATTTTTGAGGAGGATCTATATAAACAGAAGATCACTCCTAAGAAACGTTGGGTTATGTTATGTTATGATACACATTTCTGAATACAATCTGCCTTTGCGTTATGTTACTTTACTGTCATACGATTTGAGTTATTCCTTCTGAGTAAATGGAGTGTGAAGCATGAACAATGTTTGCGTAGAATGATTGAGTAGTTCTGGTTTTTCCTTTCGGTGATTGTACCTTTTGGTTGGGCTCGCCAAACAAGTTCAAGTCGCTGCTTTTCTCTGTCTTCGATTTAGTTTATTTCAGTATCTTATGACTTGCATGCATGTTAGCTTAGATTTTTGGAATTAACTTGTTCAGACTCTTGCTTAAATTATTCTTCAACTGTATCATTTCCAGCATATTAATATTTTCTACATTGATGAGTGTTGAAAGCATGGTTGATTCCTGTAAATTTTAGAGCATGAACTAGGTTTGCTTTGTTTCCAGTTTTCGATCTGAACGTAACTTAGAGTTTGAATTTACTTTTCTTTGTTAGGATAGTTAGGTTGCTCTGCTTTGTTAGGATAGTTAAAGTTGCAATTGAATTAGAGGAAGCTTCCGGTACCAGTAGGGTAAGTAGGATATTTCTTTGTTTTCCTGTGGATAGATTTAGATTTATTTTCGATGTTTAGATTAAAAGAGTTTTAGGAAATAATCTTTCTGTTATGGATTAGATAGAAATAGTGATGATAGATGATTAAAGATAGTGGTATATAGTATTGTGAAGTTACATTAGAATAGAAATAGAAGTATCTACACTTAAGCATAGAACTGGTCTCTTTTGATGAATTAAACAGCAAATGATAAGCTTCAAGGTAATCATTAGAATTCAGTTTCTAAGAGTGAGTCTGTGTTTTCTTCTAAGAATAGTCTTTAGATAGGAATTAGGATCTTACCCGCACATACAGTGTAGCATCTCTAAGTTTACTTACCCTGGTTTGACAATTAAGTGTTTTAGGTCATTAAAATCTTTAATATAGAAGCCTGACAGTTCCTTCAGCCTATGTGAAGGTTGTCTTGACCCAACCTGATATTGATGGAAAGAAAGATAAATGGATCACAAAGATGATTGAATTTTACATAGAAGTGAAGCCCACTAAGCTGGTAAAAGGCCAAGGCCTTGCCAAGATCATGACAAAAGAGAACTGTGATCTTTTGGACAGAAATTTCATTGGGGAAAGTTGAGCAAGTTTGCAAATAGGGGTAGCAGAAAAAGAGCAACATGATAACCAATAGGTGGTCGAGAATTTGTCTTCATGTGAGTGGTATTCAGGTATTGTTCATTTTTTACAGAAGTTGGAGGTTTCTCCTGAACTTAGCATGACTCAATCATGAGCCCTTAAGCTCAGAGCAATTAAATTTTTCATTAATGATAATCTTTTATATTGGAAAGATCCTACTAGTTTACTACTGAGATGTTTAGACAAAGATGAGTCAGTTGAAGTCATGCATCAGTTTCGTTTGAGTATTTGTGGAGGCCATCATTACTGGAAGAAAACAGCTCATAAAATCCTAAGGGCTTGGTATTACTGGCCTTTTCTTTTTTTCAGATGTGTGTACGCCTTTGTGAAATCTTGTGATAAGTGCCAAAGATTCATAGGAAAACAACAACTAAAATCTCTACCCCTGAGACCTATTGTAGTGAATGGTCCTTTTCAGTAGTGGGGCTTAGATTTCATAGGCGATATTAATCCTTCATCTAGTGGTCAGCATAAGTGGGTCTTGGTAGCCACTGACTATTTTATCAAGTGGATAGAGGCAATCCCCACTAGAAATGCGACTCATCAGGTCGTCATGAAGTTTCTCTATGGAAACATTCTGATCAGATTTGGTTGCCCAAAAAGTCTAGTGGCAGATAATGTAGCAGCCTTCAAAGCTAATGAATTGGTTGACATGTGTAAGTCAACAGGCATTCAATTGGTACACTCTACTTCCTACTACCCTCAAGGCAACAGTCTTGTTGAGTCATCCAATAAGAGTCTAGTCAGAATCATCAAAAATTTGTTGGAGGACAATCAAAGGAGCTGGGATTCCAAACTAAAGTTTTCTCTTTGGGCAGACAGAGTGACTAACAATAAATCCATAGGAACTTCTCCCTTCAAACTGGTTTATGGAACTGATGTTATTTTCCCCATTCAGCTAATTCTACTAGTGGCTAAATTCTTTTAGGAGGAACAAACTGAATCAAATGATATGGTAAGAAGAATGCTTGACTTGGTATAATTATAGCAGGTCAGAGAACAACTGGTGGATAAATCAGAAGCTCATCAAAAGATGATCAAGGATAATTTTGATAGAAAATCAAAGGTGGAAAACTTTCAGGTTGGTGACTGGGTTCTAAAATGGGATGCCCTCAGACAAGATAAAGGCAAGCACGACAAGTTTGATTCTTTGTGGACCGGTCCTTTCATGATAACTCAAGTACAACACAACAACACCTTCATTCTACAAATTCTGGAAGGTGAAGAAATGTTTGGTGGCCCAGTCAATGGGCGTTTTTTGAAACTCTATTTCATCTAAGGTTTCAAAGCCTTGTCATTCTAATTTTTTTTTTTTCGGTTTTTTGTTTTTTGAAAAATAACTCCATGTCCAATGGAAGCACTAGCAGATAGGTTTGAATTTTTGTTTTACAGGAAAGGCATTGGTTCTGTGGTTCTTGAAACCTCACAGGGAGGCTTTCACCCCCAATAGGAGCCAGTGTTATGTCCTCAAATAAATCAACCGAGTTATTTCATTTTAGGTGATAGGATGTCTTTTAAAAAATTACATTATTAATTTTTTAAAGCTCATTTTGATATCTTTATGCATGTAATAAAGTTAAAATAAACTTTTGTTTAGTTTTTATTTGATCTAATTCAAATCTCAGGTTTCAGTGGCTTAGACGAACATTTCGATTGTTCATTAGCCACCGAAAGCCTTAGCTTTCGGTAGCTTAAACAAAGGAATTCAGGGCTATTTTAGCCACCGAAATTGCAGAAGAGGGGGAGGAGTCAGAACGTCCTTTCACACATTTCAACTGTCGGGTTTGAAGTTTTATAATTGCAAATTAGCCACCGAAAAGACAGGAGAATGAACCGTTCATGGCCGGGAGATGATCTCTGTATGATATAAGCGAATCTTTTCAGGATTGTTGTATCATCAAACCATATACTTACATACCCTCCATCATTACAGTTATCGACCATGATTGCTACAAATCAAAAACTATTATGCCGCATCCCTTGTAATCAATGCCACGTTCTAAAGCTTGCTTCAGTTTTCTCATTTTTGTCATAGCCGAGCCGAATCTCCCTAACTCTACACTATGTAAATCTCCCCCAAACTTTTTTTATTTGATCACAGGTGTACAGAAGCATTGTTACAGATGAAGAAAGGAGGGTCAACCCTAAGGAAGGAGCTTGACGACATCAGTTACTTGAAATTGCACCCAGAGGTATGTCAACTTTTCAGGGATGCAGGGTGTTATGAATTTTGCAAACAATTACAGAGTTCTCATCAGCAGGTGGCAGAGGCCTTTGCCCTTAATTTCGATGGAAAGAAAGCAATCATAAGTCAGGATGAATTTGAGTTAGATGAAGTCCTCATAGCCGAAGTGACAGATCTTCCCGGGACTGGAGAAAAATGGTTTAAAACTACTGTCACTAAGAATGTTGAAATCAGGTCTTATTTGAAACCAGAACATAGGGGTTTGATATGGAAGAAAGACATTCCTTTGTCTTTCCTTGAAGAGAAATGGAAGCAGTTATTAAAATCCATAATGGTCTATATGACTTGTGAAGGGCAATATAACAGAGTGATGATTTACCATTTTAAACTCATAAATCATTTTACTGGTAGAAACCCACTCAATCTGCCCTATTTTCTCCACAAAAGCTTATCTAAAATGGCTCATCAAGTCAAGGCCAAGCCCAATAAAGTTGCAGGTAGACTATCCCACCATAGTCTGATTAAACTTTTGGTTTGTGAGCTATTGCAAAGAAGAGGCAAAGAGTGGAATTACTCCTTGTTCTGGAATGATTTCCAGACTGAGGTACAACTAGAGAGTAAAAAGAGTCCTCATTACAAGAAGTCTTCTTCTTCCAGAAGTGGAAAGAGGAGGAGGATATCTATCTCTCCATATCCAGTTAATCAACCCTCTCCTTCCTCTAAGCTTAATAAAACTAAGAAGAAATTGAATTTCAATAGTGAAAAAGAAAAGGCCAAAGAATCCCCAGTGAACAAAAGAATTCTTAATCTTCCCTACAAAGACTCAGAGGATGAATATCACCAGATTAAAATAGGGCAAGAGGATTCAGTTACCATAGGGTGTGAAAATTCTATTTTTGTAGATACATACACAACAAGTTATGAAGACCTTCCATCACCTACACCTCAAGAAGAACAAGAACCAAAAATTGTGGATGCCTCATCTAGAAAAAGAGTGAAGCAAAGTAAATCAAAGGAAATCAAGAAGATTAAGAAGAAGTTAGCCGAGCAAGAAGTGCTAGAAACGATAATCAAAACTAGGTATGAAACCTTGTTGAAGAACTTTGCAGAAAGCAGCTCATCCTTGGAAAGATTAGCTCATCCTTGGAAAGGAAAAGAAAAAGAAGGACAAGATTGTAAAAGATTACAACAACTTATGGAGAGTAGCTCAAGGCTTGAAGAAAAAGGTCAGGGCTTTGAGGAAACAAGCTATGTCTTCAAAACACTAGGCTCAAACACATTCTACTCTTAAAACCCTATCAGAGGTGGCAGTTCAGTGCAATGAACTAGAGGCATCCAGTAATCCTACAGTCTTTGAGCAAGATGCAGAAGATTTAAAAGATCATCCCTAAGGCATTTTTGAGCTAAGACAAAATGTATTTTTGAAATTTTGATAATTTCACTAATCTCAGGTTTCAGTGGATTAGGCGAACATATCAGTTGTTAATTAGCCACTGAAAGCAGAGATTCTGGTAGCTAATCGGCCCAAACTCTATCTACTCTAGCTACCGAAAGCACTGATAAGGCAGAAAGTTAATATTTTTGCATAGGTCCAAGTTTTCCTTGTCCAAAAGCCTCAGAAATGGTTCCAATCAATGGAAAATAATTAATGACATCCTTATCAAGAGTTTGTTTTGGTTTTGGAGATGCTCTACAAGACAGAAAGGTAAAAAATGGTTAGCTATTTTCAAGTATATAAAGTTGTTTGACTGTCAACAAGTGTCATGTTCGACTCCTCCCATTTCACATGAAGTATAGCAGCCTCGGAAGGCTCACTACACCTGCCAAAGAATCTGAAGAACATAAAGATTATTCAAGGATATGAATTGACCTAGGTTATAGGATCTTTGCCTATTTTCTTGGGCCAGTTATTGATTTTCTATTTTAGGCAAAATCCGATCCAGTGTTCTAGGATATTGAAACTGTTTGTAAGGGGCTATAAAGTCCAGAACATTTGATGAACAAAGGGTTCGATTTTGAGTTCTATAATCCACTTTTATTGTGATAAAGACACTTTCTTTAATATTTTAAGCACGCAAGCTTCTTTCATTGTTATTTTCAGACTCTCTTTTATCTTTTTCTATGCCTATGAGTTGAAATCATATATTTGTCTATGTTTAATGATCCCATGGTAACTGTCATCTTACCTTTGATTGTTAAGCAAGAATCATAAGCATCCTTTGCTAGTTTGTTGACCCATCATATATATATTTCCTATGTATGTTCTGGTTAATTGATTGGTTTTCTTATCCATTTGATCTACAAACCTATCTAATAATATCTCTTGAAGGCCTTGTATTGCATGAATATAGCTAGATTGTCTTGAAGATACAATCCAGTGATTTAAGATATTCATCTTGATCCAAACCCACACCCATTATTGAGAAAATAGTTACAAAAAGGTTAAGTTACCAGACATCTCTAAGATATAGCCTAGGAGAGTTTTCTAGAGTGATAACAAATTGGCACCATTGCCGAGGAGAGGAGATTGAAGCTCAGCTTCCTTGGGAGATGATAGGATACAACTTTGATGATAGACAAAGTTTGGACACATTTTCGGTTGTAATCATCTATCTGACGACTCCATTGGAATGAAGTGGCTCCAAGAAGGGCTCATACCAGAGAAAACCAAGAAATACCACTGGCAACACCAGTTCCATACCTTGAGAAGATCATCAGAAGTGGAAAAGCATTGCAAAGACAAAATTCCAAATCTGCAAGAGCATCTAAACCAGGTATTTCAAGAAACACTTCTTCATTTGTATCTAGAGAACATCTTGTCGAATCCACTTCTATTGAAACTTCTAGTTCTCATAAAATTGTAATTGTGTCAGAAATCTTGAAGGGTGATGAGCCTTCAATTTGTTCTGATGTTATAGATTCTATTTCTAAGCATGTTACTATATCCAACTTAGGAAGAGAAGTTGTAGAATCTATCCAAGAAGAGGACTCTTCCTCTTCCTTGAATTCTTCACAAACTGAGCCTGTAGAAAAAAAATTCCATACTCATACCAGTCTGGTCGTTCCTGAAGATATTTTACAAGATCTTTCCTCTAAGGATGAAGAAAACGTGGCCTTATTGCTCAGTCAGTTTTACAGAGCTTATTATTTCCCACCTTATTCAGGTAACACATTCCAGGGTAGCCATCCTACCAGTGCTTCCACTACATTCCTCAGCGAAGTAAAACTAGCATTGTCGATATTCCCACCTATCCCAAGTCAGCCACACTAGCTTTCATTCCTCAGTGAAGTAAAACCACCATTGGAAGTAGTTGGTTCTAGTAAGAAAATGATCACTGGGATAAACCATACTAAATATGTATAGAATATAGGTTTAAAATATGAAAACTAATGGTATGGATGGAAATATCTTAAAAAATTAGGTTGTTTAAGAAAATGACATTGAAAACAGACTTTGAATGTGAAAGTTATGCCCTTTTTAAAAAAAGTCATAAACAATAATCAAAGAGCCACATGGAAAGTAGAAGTTTTTAAACGCTATTTGACAACACAGGTATTCCAACAGAGGAAGAACGCCTTTAGTAACCACTCACATTGTTGGGCCTCAAAATAGTCCCTATTCTCACTCCATTATTCACCAATACCTTCACATTACTTCCATATTACCTTCATGTCACCTTCATTCCACCTCCATATCATTACATTTACCTCATCATTGGGTTATAACTATGATTTTCCAAAGTTTATTAATTCTTAACATTTTTAAGTGGGTTTGTGGTTAAACTTTAGAAAATAATATGCTTATACTTATACTTAACAATTAGAATGATTTTGTTGACATGTGTAGGTACAAAAGAAGCTTCCTAGGCACCCTTATGTGGCACCCTATGTTCAAATTCGAATTTGAGGAGATCAAGGACCTCATGGAGGAGATCATGGAGGATAGGGTTATGTGTCACCATTCGTTGAGAAATATGTGGATCAAAGGAGGGAATAGTGGATTTACATTTATGAGTTTGTTATCATAGCTTTTGTATAAATAGGAGTGTTATCTCCTTCATTTGTGATCTTGATTTGTAATCTTAATCTTAATCTTCTTCTTCATTTTGTAATCTTAGTATCTTATAGGTTGGTAGTGAGAAGTTAGATTGGAGAATCAATGTAATGGTTGCAATTTTCAATTGATGATAAATAAGACAAAGCTTCTTTGATCCTCTACATTTGACTTTTCTTTTGGTGTGCTTGTGAATCCTTGGAAGGATCCCCATTGCCTAGCAAGTACACTTTTATTTTAGTAGGCTTTTATTTTATGTTTGTTTGTGAATTTCATTAGATTAAATAATTAGGTTCATATGTTTGGAATATTAACAAATGACCTTTGTAAGAAAGTATTAATGTTTCCTTCAATGAACCTGATTTGTTATTTAATGTTTTATTTCATTAGTTTAAGTTTCTGATTTATATGCTTGAGATATAAATGAATAGTCTCTTGTAAGAGAGCTTTAATATTTCATGCAATCAATCAGAATTAGGTTTTGATGATTAAGATGATTAGAAATATTAATGAGCAGTCTCCTGTAAGGGATCTTTAATATTTCTTACACTTATCACAATGTCTTTTAATTTTTAGATTTCATTTGGTTGAATGACTAAATAGATGTTGGAGATCCTAATGAAAAACCTCATGTAAGGGAGCTTTGGCATTTCTTCACCTAGCTTAGTCTAGTTTGTCTCTAAGTCCATATATATTGGATGATCCTCGAAGTTTACTTACCCGGATTGATAGTAAATGAAACTCTAATTTGCATCTGCATTTTAGACTAAACACACACAACCAGATCAAATATCAACACACTAATGTTTTGACATGGTAAAACCCCTACATGGAAACATCCATGACCCCAACCAACGCGGCCACTTGGAGTAGTTTATTAATGCAAAAGAAAAATATTACAGAGATATTTTACAAGAGAGTTTCTCACAATCGATCATCAGAAAATGACCCTCTATGCTCTTTAAATAGAGATCATGGACCAATTGAGTGTTAAGCTACAGATCAATGGTTATTAAGGTCGAAGAGAATATGAACCTTCAAATCACTCAATGCCAAGAACATATCATGATCGTCGAATTTCCTAACTATAAATGCATACTAATGCATACTAAACAAATACACTAAGAAACACACTTTTACCTAACACCACATTACACCAATTAGATCTTAACTAACTCCTAAGTGTCTAAATATCCTAACATCCCCCCTTAATAACAACTTGGGATAGGATTGAAGGAATTAAAATAGTGACACAATAAGAGAAGGAAGGTGGCATTAGGACCTATCCCCCCTTGATGAAAAATTCTTGAACTCCTAACATAGATTGAATTTTGGAAAACTTCTCTTTTGTAAGAGACTTTGTGAAAATGTCTGCAACGTGATCTTTTGTAGGGAAAAAAAGCACTTTAATAACTTGATCATGAATGATATTTATGATGAAGTGCATGTGTAGCTCGATGTGTTTGTTGTGATAATGTTGAACTGGGTCTTTGCCCGGGTAAAACAGTCATAACTTCTTCATATAGAATCCCAATGAAGTGGGACAAACTTCATTGGAAACAGTACAAACTATAGTTTCTTGTGTGTGAGTTTCAGAATCAGATGTTAAATATTGAGCGCAGGGCATTCTATGAAAGTTTGGTCTCCTAAATAAACCAGAATTGAACAAAGTCTACCATCCTCTCTATAACTTGTTTTTGGGTGGAAGGAAGGGGAAAGGATGGAGTGTTAAATCCTCTCTTCATATTGGGTTACTGTATATTCCTCTTGGAGGTTTATCCCTCCCTTTACATTTGGAAGCTGTAGCTACCTTTGGAAGTCATTACTTCCCTTGAACAATAACTATTGATTATTTCCCATATATTGTGCATGGTGTATTGTGGTGTATTGGTGTAAATCTTATACTATTTTTCATTTCTCATTGGATATAGTTGAATGGTTTAAGCATAAGTTGAAATGTTTTTTAAATTGTACTTGATACTGATTCACCCTCCTCTCAGTATCAACAATTGGTATCAAAGCAGGTTGCCTTCAGAACAGTTTAACCACTGGGAGGAAAATCCTGAGCAGAGATGGATGACCATGAGCACATTTCAAATGGGATTAAATTTTTTTATGGAATAAATTATGCATACTGGAGTGATAGAGTGAAAACTTACCTAACAACTTTGGGAGTATACATTTGGTACTCAGTTGTAAATGTCTATGTAATCCCAAATAATGCTCCAATCGATCCAAATGAGAAGAAGCTTATGAGTTGTAATTCAAAATCCAGATATTTTATTCTAGCAGCATTGGCACCAACCATTGCTAGCAAATTGATGTGTTGCAACACTACTAAAGAGGTATGGGACAAACTCAAGAGTATCTACGAAGGTGATCCAAAAGTTAAGAATGTCAAGCTTCAACGACATAGATCGAAATTTGAAAATTTGAAGATGAATGAAAAGGAGGATATTGCAACCTATCTTCTTAGAGTTGATGAAGTTGTTAATTCTATCAGAGGATTAGGTGAAGAGCTCGATGAATCATTGGTTGTACAAAAAGTGTTGAGATCACTTCTCTTGAAGTATGATGCTAAGTTCTCCGCCATTGAAGAAACTAGGGACTTGACCAAAATGACAATGGATGAATTACATCGATCTCTTATAGCATATGAAATGAGAGCAGGTACAGAAAGTGACCAGCCAAACAATGAAGTAGCCTTTAAAGCCATAAACAAGACAAAAGACAAGGCTAACGACCTTGATGAAGAAATAGAAAATTTTGTAAGAAGGTTTCAGAAGGGAAGTGGAAGATACAAAGGTAAGTCTCCTCTCAATTGATTTAACTGTGGTAGAATAGGACATATTGTTGAAAACTACTACTATAAAAAGAGAAGTCTCAACAATAAAAAGAGCTTCTACTCCAAGGATGATGACATCTCCTCAAATGAGAGTGATGAAGAAGATAATTATGGAGGATAAGTCCTCTTCATAACCCAAGAAACCCAGGATAATGATCACAACAATTCTAAAGAAGAAGAAATCATTTGTGAAGAAGATTTATATGAAGAAATCAACCTTGATTCCTTTTGGGGATACAAAGACAATGCAGAAAGTGAACAAGAAGATGAGAATCTTGAAAAGTTGAATCATGTTGAAAATGAAAATAGCAAGATTAGAAACACAAACATAATACTAAAAGGTGAATTGAGTAGTTGTGAAGAAGAAAATTACAATCTTGAAAAGACCATTAATAGCTTGAAGGAACAATTAGAAGATTATGAGAAATTGAAAGCAAAATTGGATCACACAAAAGGGGAGCTACTATTGACAACAAAAAAGTTGAATAAGTTCGAAAAAAGAACTGAAAAAATAGATGAGATACTTAGCAATCAAAGATCTCCAAATGACAAGACAGGACTAGGATACAATGACAGTTTGAAGAGAACAAAACAAGAAAAGAAAGATGAAAATGATGAAACCAACACTCCAGAACAAGTTGAACAACAATATAGAAGAATATAATTCAGAAGGAATGAGACATCAAGAAGATCCTCTCCCATCAGGTATGAAAGAAATCATTATGAAGTAAACTACAGAAGAATAGATCGTGAACCCAGATGGACCACACCAAAAAGAAGATCACTTTCTCCCAGGTATCAAAATTTCTTTCTTGGACATTGTTATACTTGTGGAAATTTTGGACACAAGGCAATCAATTGTAGAATCAATTAAAGGAATAACTATGCAAGCTACATGAATGGTGAAAATAGTAGATATGTAAATGTTCATAGACCTATCAACAAAAATTATAATTCATTTGACCCATTAATGGATCAAAATTTTGTATGTTACAAGTGCAATAATCTTGGTCATAAAGCACGAGATTGCAGAGAGATGAAGGAAGATAATCATATGCCAAATGTTTGTATACCAACTACAACATGGAAAAGGAAAGAAATTCCACACAATGAAAACTGTTAAATAGCATTGGTCGCTAAAGAATCCAAAGAAGAAGATGAATGGTTCATAGACAATGGGTGCTCATCTCATATGACCAGAGATCAAAGAAAATTTGTCATCTTGAAGAAAAAGGGTGGAAATGTTACATTTGGAGATGAATCATCTACTAAAATACTTGGGAAAGGAATTGTAAAGCTTGGAAGTGAAAATGTAAAAGCAGGAAAAGTCATATTGGTTGAAGATCTGAAGCATAATCTCCTCAGTGTTAGTAACATGTGTGATCAAGGATACACTCTTACGTTTGACTCCCAAAAATGTAAAATCAGAGAAAATAACTCACGAAGATTGGTGTCAACTACAACAAGAAGACCAAACAACATATACATCCTAGACACGTAGAAGAGAGAGAATATAGAATCCATAGAAAAGGATTCCAAGGAAGAAAATGTCCCAAAGACCAAAAATAAGGATGAAGTATTATTGAGTGCCACATGTTCAGGGGGAGCAGCCCCAAAGAAGAGAGTTACCTTTTTCCATTAAAATTAGGGGGAGAAACCCTACCCTTTGCCATTGATGTCAAAGGGGGAGAGAAATTGGGATCATGATGATAGGGGGAGCATGAGTGTTGCCATCAATGACAAAGGGGGAGATTGTTGGAATATTGGTTGTTGTCATTGATGTCAACCCTAGTCATGGGTTTTTAACCACAAGATTGATGAAGGTATTTGGAGATGAAGGTATTTTCTCCTCATGGTTGAGGAGAAATGAATTTTTGAAGATGACAAAGTGAATTGAAGAAGGAAGTACATGTAGGCCCTGAAGATAATTAAAGAAAATAATTACAAAATAAGAAATTGCCAGGTCGGCCCTAATGTTAAAAGGAAATGACATAAATGGTATAAATAAATATCATTATACATTCATTTATCACACAAGTCAAATTTTAGAGGAAATCAGAAGTAAAGAAGGCCAGATTTCAAGGGAGGATGAAGTGTTTTGGTGATGTGTTCTAAGGTATGTTATTTTCAGGTCATATTACCATTTTTTCTATAATGTTTTTCCTAGAACAATCCAAATGGTGAAATTGCTATGGTATTGAGAATACATATCAAGGTACCTGTACACTCTGTGGAAGATAGGGTTTTTAATCAGTCCTGAAGCTAGTCAATAAATAAGTGTTTCGGGTAAAACAATAATAACTTATTCATAGAGAATCCAAATAAAGTGGGACAAATTGCATTGGAAAGAGTACGGACTTTAGTTTCTTTTGTGCGAGTTTCCAAATCGGATGTTAAATATTGAGTGCATGGAATTCTATGAAAGTTCGGTCTCCTAAATAAACTAGAATTGAACAAAGTCTACCATTCTCTCTATAACTTGTTTTTTGGTGGAAGGAAGGGGCAAGGATGGAGAGTTAAATCCTCTCTTGATATTGGATTAATGTATATTCCTCTTGGAGTTTTATCCCTCCCTTTACATTTGGAAGTTGTAGCTACCTTTGGAATTCATTACTTCCCTTGAACAATAACTACTGATTATTTCTCATATATTGTGCATGGTGTATTGTGGTGTATTGGTGTAACTCTTATAATATTGTTCATTTATCATTGGATATAGTTGAATGGTTTAAGTATAGGTTGAAAAATGTTTTAAATTGTACTTGATACTGATTCACCCCCCTCTCAGTATCAACAACTGCTAGAATCCAAACTCTGAAAGGATACGCCAAAGCCACAAGGCTTCCCGACTTGCATTTATCATTTCTCGGTACTTTGCTTCTATTGAAGAAAGTGCAATATCCTATTGTTTCTTATAGGCCCAAGTGACAGCTCCTGAACCAATGATGAAAACATAACCTGCAGTAGAATTCCAATCATCAGGGTTTCTGGCCCAATCTAAATCAATGAAACCAACCAATAAAGGATTCCCCTCTGAACTATAATGTATAATGAACTAAATTGTACCATAGACATATCAAATTATCCTTTTAGCTTATTTCCAATGGCTTTCATGGGGTGTTTTCATATATCGAGCAACAAGACCAACAACAAAGGAAAGATCAAGACAGGTATGGGTCAAGTATAAGAGGCTATTATCTAACTAATTGTACAAGGTGGCATCAACTTCGGGAGAAGTATAGGTGGCAGCAAGCTTGACTCCATAATGGAAGGGAGAAGGGACTGGTTTAAAATCATCCATGTGAAAGTGACGAAGAATGTCACAAGCATACTTAGACTAGGAAAGAAAAATTCCTTCATTGGTTTGAAAAACTTGGAGGCCAAGGAAATAGTGCAAAACACCTAAGTCTGTCATTTCAAATTTCTTCTTAAGGCTAGTTTTCACATGGTTTAAAAGTTTTGAGTCACTAACAGAAAGGATAAGGTCATCAACATAAAGGACACGGATTATGAGATGGATTCCTAATTTTTGGGTATAGACATTAGGATCAGAATGGAATCTAGAGAATCTAGTGTCAATAAGAAAGTTTTCCATTTTGGCATACCAAGCTCGGGGAGCTTGCTTAAGACCATATAGAGATTTCTTAAGATGACAAACAAGGATAGAGTCATTTTGGACATAGACATGAGCTTGTTCCATGTATATTTATTCTTGTAAATATCCATGCAAGAAGGAAAATTTAACATCCATCTGATGGACCTCCCATTTATGTCAGGCAGCAAGGGAAAGAACAAGGCAGATGGAATTCATTTTTGCTAGAGGGGAAAAGGTTTCATTATAGTCAATTCCTTCAACTTGGGAGAATCCTTTGGAAACTAACCAAGCCTTATGTCTTTCAACACTTCCAATCAATGCATACTTAGTTCTGTAGACCCATTTACATCTGACAAGTTTTCTTCCTTTTGGAAGAGGTACAAGATCTAAAGTATTATGTGTCATTAAAGAATGATAATCTCATTCATTGTTGTATCCCAATATGGATGACCTGAAGCTTCTACAAATTTATTTGTATCATGAGTCTCTAAAACTTGACCCAAAAGAGAAGAGGCTCATTGTAAATATGAACGTGTCTAATGTTGATCTAAAGGATCACTGACAAGATCACCAACTGCTTCTCCTGTTGAACAAACCCATCTAGCAAGCAGTGGAGTTGGTGTTGGTTCAGGTTCAAAGGGATCATCTAGAGGAAGGAGAATAGGAAGAAGTGGATTTTCATCCTCACTGTCATCATCTGAAGAAGAAACTAGAATAGGAACAGAATAAGGCACAAACATCGAAGATGGCTCACAAGCCGAAGAAGGCACAATCATCGAATTAGGTTCGTAGACCAAGAGATTTTCATCTAATTTAACATCTCTTCTAATAATAATTTCATTACAATTTGGTTGAAGAAGTCTATAACCTTTGACATCTTTAGAATAACCAACAAATATACACTTCTCACTTTTAAGTTCGAATGCTTTCCTTTTCTCATCAGGAATGTGAGCCCATGTTATACTACCAAATACACGGAAGTGACTTACATTTGGTTTAATTTTAGTCCAATATTATTCCGGTGTTATATTTTTAAGATCCTTTGTAGGAGTGTGATTTACTATGTAATTTACACAGTTGAAGGCTCCCATCCAATACTTTAGACTCAATCCATTAGATTGGATCATACAATTAGCCATTTAATTTAATGTGTGGTTCTTTCTCTCAGAAACACCATTTTTTTGTGGTGTATATGGAACAATGTGTTTCATTTGGGTTCCCTGTGTAGTGTAGTAACTTGTAAAATTATTGTTCACATATTCGCCTCCATTATATCTTTTTATCCTTTGAATTTAATGTCTAGATTTCTTTTCTCCAAGGACCTTGTAGGCCAAAAACTTGTCAAAAACTTCGGTATTAAGTTTTAAGAAGTAAACCCAAGTACGTCTAGAAAAGTCATCAATGAAAGTTAAGAAATACTTGCACCCAAAAAAAGAAGGAGAAGAAAGTGGACCACACAAATCACTGTGAACAAGCTGCAAAGCGCCCGAGGCGTGCCAAGAGGCACATTTGTCAAAATTGTCCAGATGATGTTTTCCGAAAACACAACCGACACAAACACAATCTTTCCATGAAATAGGAGGAAGATCAGTCATCATCTATTGATTACATAGCTGTTGCAATGAGCGATACTTTAGATGACCAAACCGCTCATACCAAAGTTTGTTCAAGTCATCACTATGAGAAACAAAAACTAATGAAAAAGATGATGACCCAAAATTTTCAAACTTGTACAACCTGGTAATATCATCAAAAATTACAGTTGCAAGAACATGATTAGGATCTTTTAGATCCTTGATTACAACTTGGTGAGGTGAAAACTCTACGATTTTACCTTCACCTGAATGAGTGATTTGATATACTGATAGAAGGTTACAAGAAATTCTTGGAACACATAATACATCATTGAAATGACCATTATCTACTTGAACTATTCTAGATCCTACAACACTAGGAGATCTATCATCACCAACAAATATTTTCTTGGCGTTACATTCATTGAGAGCAGAAAATATGTATTTATTGAAGGAGAAACTAGAAGCAGAAAGTGCATGTCCATGAGAAGAAGAAGAAGTATAATCAGTATTGATGTTGTGCTTCTTCATCACTGCTTCTAAAGTTTCCATCTTCTTGAAACATTTGGACTCATCATGAACATATTTATCAAAAAAGTTTCAATGTCTATGAGTCTTCTTATTTTTATATTTTTCTCCTTTGTCACCATTTGGAACTAAAGTTGTCTGAGTGGGTTTGGGACCCTTATGTTTCTTGTTGTTGTGGTGAGGATGTTTCTTCTTGGGATTCTTGGGTTTATATTTCTACTGGGAGACTAAGGCTTTGTTGGAGGTACCTACAGTGTTGATCACTCCAAGTTTTACAAGCTTATATTTATCTCTAATCAAAGCATCACAAAAGGACTCAAGAGTGGGTTTTTGATAAGATTTCCCTAGAGCCTTTCTCATGGCATAAAAGGTATATAAAAACAAAGAATATGCACTACCTAGCTTAGAAAGAATAATATAGATGCAACTCTCTTCATCCATCTTTATCTCACATTCTTCACATAACTTTTGAGTGTTTTAAACTTAGATAGATAGTCTTCAATGTAAGAAAATTCACTTGGACTTAAAGTTTGTACTTGATTTTCTAACTGTTTTGCTCGAATAATATTGTGTTTACCAAAGACAGATTCAATCTTTTCCCAAGATTCATCGGGGTCATCAATTTGTTTATGGTGGAACCTTAAATCAGGAGATATGGACATTCTGATTAGTCCACATGCTTTGTCACTCCTATTAGCCCATTTGAATTTCTTATAAACATCAGTGGGTTCTTTTTTACTAGAAGAAGTCATATTAAATATGTATATAATATGGATTTAAAAAATGAAACTGATGATCTGGATGGAAATATCTCGAAAAATTAGGCGTTTTTAAAAACCAACACTGAAAACGGACTTCAGATGTAAAAGTTATGTCATTTTTAAAAAGGCATAAACAATAACCAAAGGACCACGTGGTGGTGTAAGTTGTTTTATGAAGTGACCCATTTTTATAAAAAAAAATTGGAGATCACTTTTACAATGAAGTTACTTTATAAAAGAAACGCTCAATGCAAAATAAATAACTCTAAAATAAAATATTAAAGCTACTTATAGTGATTCACTTGTATACTTGAGGTGAAATACACTTTAGAATGGAGCATGAACTTAAAAAAAAAAAGAAACAAGAAGAGAGACTTGAACTCAAGATCTCTTACTTAATAAGGAAACTTTTAACCAATTCGAATGTTATCACATGCTAATTTGCACTAATTTTTCCAAAGCATCTTGTCCTTGTGCTATCTTTCCATTCATATTTTAAAAAAAAAATCACCAGCTCCGTCAAGCTCCCATCACCTAAAGCCTTCGCTCGACTGATAATCCAAAACAGTCATGTCCTCCATGATTCAAAAATTGGAAAATATCCCAAAGCTATATCTACCCTTAATGCTTATCTAAATCCCTCGGTTCCATCACTTCATTCATTTTTACCCTTATTACCATATTCCCATTGAAAATTAAAAATATTTCTTGTATTAAGCTTAAGCAACCTTATCCTATCCACAAAGTCATGTGATAAGCCTCATATGCCCAAAGTCCTTAGAAAATAGAAAAAGGGTTTATTATTATTAGTATAAGTATTTTTATATTAAAATATTTATATTAATATTTAATCCAATATTTAACTTATGACATCAAGTCAAATCATGGGCATGGATATCAATTTTTAATGTGGAAAATTCAAAGGGTGGATGGACGATGCACTTACATTTCGGGGGTTGAAAGTACATGAAGGATAATTATTTGAAGGCGAGCCGAAATTTGGACTGTGGTTTTGGTGATTGGATACATGTTCTTACTTGGTGCATTTCGGGAGATGGAGTGGTGTGGACTAAAACAACTCTCCACGAGCTCTGAAATATCCTTGCCTTCAATTTATATTATTCCCTATTCCCCACAATAAAATAAAATTATTTTATGAATATGCATGCCCTGAACTATGCAGTTTTTATGATAAATGTTTCCTCCCGGTGGAAGAATTTCACAGAGGTGAAAATTGAATTTTACAGTAGAGAAATAATTTTTTTTAAATGGTAATATGCACGTGAAAGGAAGATTTGGATAATTTTTTATCCAAAGGTTTTACAGAAGTAAAATAAGAAGATTAAAAGTATTTTACCAAAGATGGTAACCAAGACATGGTTTTCAAAGCCATGGGAAACAAACCAGTAAATGGTTTTCACAGTGAAATGGTAAATTGGAAAAACCAAGACACAGTAAATGGTTTTCACAGTGAAATGGTAAATTGGGAAAAACAAGACATGGTTTTCAAAACCACAAGAAGAAAACAATAAATGGTTTTTCAAAACCATGGGCATGAGTTAAAATATGGAAATTTAATTCTACAGGATAAAAAATATTTGGGAGTTATTTTTATTCAAATATATTATTCCCAAATATTTAAGGAGAATATGGATAAACAAAATTAGATTTGAAAGAGTACAAGTGACATCTCAAAGAGAATGTGGCAGAGGAAGGAGCTAAAGTGATAGAGGAATCGACAGTTGGATCATAATTTTTTATTTATTTTTTTTTTTTTTCTGAAAACTATCATTTGTAATCATTGTACTCAGTTTTAGAAGTTGTAACATTTCAAATCATCTATTGTAATCAGTTTCTAACTAAAGGATATCAAATTGTATAAGTATTAGAAGCTCCCAATGTATTAATGGTTGGAAGAAGTGCAAGGGCACAATTCTGGTTGTTCTGAACTCTATTGTAATTTTTTTGGAGTTGAATGGAATACATATGCAGAAGATTTTGAAGTCTCTATGAAAAGATTCTAATGGTGGTGATATGAGTTTTTTCTTCTCTCATTGTATATATTTATTGTGTTCTTTAATTTTATTTACATTGTATTTTGTTTAAATTGGATAGTCAAAGGCCCATAATTCATCTTGTGATGCTCTTGGTTGAAGCAATTTAAACTGTGTGTATTTCTTCATAACTAATTTAGAATTCATTTCATTAATGCTCTGATGCAGTTACTTGTTTTTCCCCTTTCCTCTTAAACTCTGCAAATTTCAATTTACAACTCAGACTCATCACCTCATTTAGCCTTTATCCTCTGGAGAGTTCTACAGACACGTCAGTGTCTTCATTCATTTTCATAAATTTGACTCCATAGCTTTGAATGTCCCTCCCCTTCCTTGCCAACAAATTTATATAACCCCCCCCCCAANAAAAAAAAAACCTAAACCTAGCCATTGATTTCCAAAGAAACACCAAGTGACACGAGAGATCCCTCTCTGAGCTGAGTAGGCTAGTACCCAACTCTAAAGTTTCTTTGCAGGTTACCTCTGTCATTTGTTTATCAGTAAAAAAAAATTACAGAGTGTTAACATTTTGGGGCCGTTGTCGGGGATCGAAAGTGAAATATTCCCTGGTATAAACAACAAAGTTCAGATCTGAGTATTGATGGTGAAAAGTATTTAGACACAGAAACATTGTACATCATTCACCTGGTGACTCCATTTTCAATAATCTGGAATTCAATATTTGTATGGCGAATCCAATGACCAAAGACTCAGTGGCCTAAAGATTTTTTTGATGACTCCACTGCTTCAAGATGGATTACAGATCTGCAAGGTATGATCCAATGAATCTCTCTCATATTCTTGGATTTCAAAATTGTATTCCTCACATAGATTGGCAAAAATATTTTCCTAAATTCAAAGATATGAAAGGAAATGATTCTCCCTTGCACTTGATTATATTTCACATGCACATATGTAAGCTAGGGGTCGAATTTCATGAGCACTGTTTGATGAAAATGTTTAAAACCAAAGGAAAACAATATTATGGTATGAAGGTTTAAAACTAGGTAGCTTATACTCTCTTAAGGATTTCCACATAACATTCTTTAAGCATTATGGAGAATCTAATCCTCCATTGTTGGTGTTTGAAGATTGTTGTGAATTTTGTGAACATTTCATTAAGTACCTTGAAAATGTTTTTGGTAATGAAGAGTGTATGAATGATGAAATCATAGAATCCCTTTATGAATATTCATCCCAACAACAAATAGTAGCCCCTCCTTTGGCTGAAGATGAAGTTGATCAAGAAATTGTTGTTAAAAGTCATTTTCCTTCTCCTGAACTTGATGAATATATTCAACAAGACTTCCAGCAAGACAAAGTATTTCAAAGTTATGTTTCTTCCCTTGTGAATGATGTGGTTGTTCAAATTCTAAGTGGCCTAGACATGGATGAGGATTCTGAAACTGCATCTATGGAGACATCAAGAAGTGAACAAACAAATGGCATAAATTTTCAGAAAAGCAATAAAACAGTGTATGCCACTTTTCAATAAAAAATAAAGAAAGATAATGAAGAGGCAGTTGTTTTATTTGATTCCTTTGAAAATCATGGTTTTGAACATGCCTCCATAGGAACTATCGACTATGAAATTGTTCATGTTGTTATATTTTCACATTTGAAAGAATATTATGAGCAAGAACTTATTTCCATTCATTCATTTAAAAGTCAAAATGGCAGTCCTCAAGCAAATTTCTAGAAGGTTAATAAAACCAAATCAGAATTGTTTGATGAACAAGAGGATAGCCTTTATGCACATAATATGGCTGTCATATTTGAAGATGTTCAAGAATGTATGAATTTTTTTTTTGATATGCATGGAAGAGTATGCAAACCTATTGCTTCCATTTCATTTGAAAATGTTCTCAAAACTGAAGAAATAGAGCAAGAACAACAAACATTTATGAAAGAGGCTTGTCTTTCTATTTTTGTTCATCAATAAGAAATGATTTTTCATGGTTTTCAATATCCTATGGCCATCCTATTACAATCATCAGTGAAGGAGGAGTTTGTTTCATTCATAAGCTCATATTTTGGATTCAATTTTTGTTTTCAGCTGCCATATTTTACATTTATCTGCATACTTAAGAAAAATGTGAGTAGAGGACAATCGGGAAGCCAATTGCTTGATTGGCTGCATTGGCACTTTAGCATCACTTGATTGAGTATTCATTTCAACATTTTTAGAGTAGAGAGGAGTGTGAAAATAATCTTGTTGGTCAAGCAGTTGTCAGTTTGGGTTTTCAACAGTATGTACATCTAGATTGTAGTGGTGTATGTAGCATTTAGTTTCTAGTTGAGAGCAGTGTACAGACATTGGTTTTTAGTGGATACTAATGACAAGTCAGAGCAGGGTACACACATGTTTTGGGAGCAGTCCAATGGATTGGGCACTGGGTCTACGATTTCTTTGCTACCTCACTGGGAGGATAGCATCCCCATTGGAGCCAATGTTATCACATGCTAATTTGCATTAATTTTTCCAAAGCATATTGTCCTTGTGTTATCTTTCCACTCATATTTTTAAAACTTTTTCACCAACTCCATCAAGCTCCTATCACCTAAATCCTTCCCTCGACGGATCATCCAAAATAGTCATGTCCTCCATGAGTAAAAAATTGGCAAATATCCCAAACCTATATCTAGCCTTAATTCTTATATAAATCCCTCGGTTCCATCACTTCATTCATTTTTACCCTTATTATCATATTCCCGTTGAAAATTAAAAATATTCTTTTTATTAAGATTAATCACCCTTATCCTATCCACAAAGTCACGTGATAAGCTTCATATACCCAAAGTCCTTAGAAAATAGAAAAATGGTTTATTATTATTAATATAAATATTTTTATATTAAAATATTTATATTAATATTTAATCCAATATTTAATTTATGACATCACGTCAAATCATGGGCACAAATCTCAATTTTTAATGTGGAAAAGTCAAAGGGTGGATGGAGGGTGCACTTATATTTCGGGGGTTGAAAGTACACGAAGGATAATTATTTGAAGGCAAGCCAAAATTTGGACCGTGGTTTTGATGATTGGATGCATGTTCTTACTTGGTGCATTTCAGGAGACGGAGTGGTGTGGAATAAAACCACTCTCCACAAGCTCCAAAATGTCCTTGCCTTAAATCTATATTACTCCCTATTCCCCACAATAAAATAAAATTATTTTATGAATATGCCTTCCCTGAACTATGAAGTTTTTATGATAAATGTTTCCTCCCAGTGGAAGAATTTCATAGAGGTGAAAATTGAATTTTACAACTGAGAAATAAAGGTTTCTGAATGGGAAGATGCACGTGAAAGGAATATTTGGACAATTTTTTATCCAAAGGTTTTATAGAATTAAAAGAAGAAGATTAAAAGTATTTTACCAAAAATGGTAACCAAGACATGGTTTTCAAAACCATGGGAAACAAACCAGTAAATGGTTTTCACAGTGAAATGGTAAATTGGAAAAAACAAGACACGATAAATGGTTTTCATAGTGAAATGGTAAATTGGGAAAAACAAGACATGGTTTTCAAAACCACAGGAAGAAAGCAATAAATGATTTTCCAAAACCACTGGCATGAGTTAAAATATGGAAATTTAATTCTACAGGATAAAAAATAGTTGAGAATTATTTTTATCCAAATATATTATTCCCAAATATTTAAGGAGAATATGGATAAATTAAATTAGATTTGAAAGAGTACAAGTGACATTTCAAAGAGAATGTGGCAGAGGAAGGAGTTGAAGCATTAGAGGAATCGATAGTTGGATCATGAAACGTTTTTTCTAAAAACTGTCATTTGTAATCATTGTACTCAGTTTTAGAAGCTGAAACATTTCAGTTCAACTATTGTAATCGGTTTCTAACTAAAGGCACTCGAATTGTATAAGTATTAGAAGTTCTCAATGTATTAATGGTTGGCATAAGTGCAAGGGAAAAATTCTGGGTTTTCTTAACTCTACTATAATTTTTTTGGAGTTGAATGGAATACATATGCAAAAGCTTTTGAAGTCTCTATCAAAAGATTCTAATGGTGGTGATATGAGTTTTGTCTTCTCTCATTGTATGTATTTCATGTGTTCTTTAATTCCATTTAAACTATCTTTTGTTTAAATTGGATAGTCAAAGGCCAAGAATTCATCTTGTGATGCTCTCGGCTGAAGCAATTTAAATTGTGTGTATTTCTTTCTAACTAATTCATAATTCATTTCATTAATGCTCTGATGTAGTTACTTGTTTTTCCCCTTTCCTCTTACACTATGTGAATTTCAATTTACAACTCAAACTCATCGCCTCATTTAGCCTTTATCCTTTGGAGAGTTCTACAGACATGTCAATGTCTTCATTCATTTTTAGAATTTTGACTCCATAACCCTAAATGTCCCTCCCCTTCCTTGCCAACAAATATATATCACCCCCCCCACAAAAAAAAAAACCTAAACCTAGCCATTGATTTCTAAAGAATCACCAACTAACACGAGAGAGCCCTCTCTGAGCTGAGCAGGATAGTAACCAACTCTAAAGTTTGTTTTTAGGTTACCTTTGTTGTTTTTTTATCAACCGAACAAATTTACAGAGTGCTAGCATGGGCTAGCAAAACATATTGTATTGTTTAACAAGAGGATTGTTGTATCTTTTGTTGTTGATGACCTTGGAAAGCATGCTCATAAAAAACATTTTTGTTGTTCTTATTGTTGGTGACGGCCTTGGAGAGTGTGCTAAAAAAAAATTATTTTCACAAAAGAAAAAAAAATTGCTTCTCGATGACAACAAGGGTTAGATCTCGGTTAGCTTACCTGGAAAATGCACATTTCCTATTTGTTTCTGATTTTCTGAAATCGAAAAAGGTGTGGGGAAAAGAGAATACGTAGATATAAAAGAGTAGCAACTTGGAAACAAAAAATATAAAACCGAAATAATACTTTGCAAAAATTTAAAAAGGGCATATTCAAGCTTTATACCTCCGGATCTAGCTGAAATGGTCGTATCTTGGGAAAACATAAACCTTTTTGAGTGAAACGAAAAATGTTCTCAAATGAAAGGAGCGCTCCAAAAATAATGGAATAGTCCTCTCATCCCATAAATGTACAAAAATGGCAAAAAAATGAGATGAGTCAACTTGGTTTCACGATCTCGATCTACAATAGGAGCGGGTCTTCAAACAGGCTCTGATACCATGTTCGACGACATAGGTATTCCAACAGAGGAAGAACACCTTCAGTAACCACTCACACAGCTAAATCAAATATCAACACCGATGTTTTGATGTGGTAAAACCCCTATAGAGAAACATACATAGTCCTAGCCAATGCGACTACTTGGAGTGGTTTATTAATGCAAAAGAAAAAGATTATAGAGAGATTTTACAAGAGAGTTTGTCACAATCGATCATCGGAAAATGACCCTCCATGATATTTAAATATAAATCATGGACCAATCGGGTGTTAATCCACGGATCAATGACCGTTAAGATCGAGGAGAATATGAATCGTTGAATCACTCTATGTCGAGAACATATCATGATCATCAGATTTCCTAACTACAAATGCATACTAATGCATATTAAAAAAGCACACTAAGAAACACACTTTTACCTAATGACACATTAGGCCATGTATATATTAACTAATTCCTAAGTGTATAAATATCCTAACACATGTGGTGAGACCCCTCCTTCTAATAACCTCACGTTTACAAATAATTTTCTTGTGAAGTGACCCACTTTTATAGAATAAGTGGGGATCACTTTTTACAATGAAAATACTTTATAAATAAAAGTTGCATGCAAAAATAAATAACTTAAAATATTAAATCTCCTTATAGTGATTCACTTTTATAATTTAAGTGAAACACACTTTACAAATGATGCATGAACTATTTGAAAAAAGTAACAAAATAGAGACTTGAACTAAAGACCCCTTACTTAATAAGACAATGTTTAACCAAGTGATCTAGTGCAAAACATATTGTATTGGTTAGGAAGAAGATTGGAGGTGTTGGTGTTTTTTTTTTGTGGAAGACGGCCTTGGAGAGTGTGATCATAAAAAACTCTTTTCACACAAGAAAAAAATTTCGCTTATCAATGACAACAAAGGTTAGATCTCATGTATCCTACCCAAAAAATGAAAATATTCTTTTATTTCTAATTTACCAAGATTGTACAGAGCGCACAACAAAGAGCATATGTAGATAGAAAAACTTGTTATGATCTATATTTTATTTTTCGAGATCACATTGGGCATAGGGAAAGGATCATACAAACTTCAAAAAGAGAAACAACCCAAAAAAAACTAGAATACCGAAATAAAAAAAATTGAAATATATCTCTGCAAATATTTAAAAGGGCGTATTCAGGATTTATAGCTCTGGATCTCACTGAAATATTCCTATGTTGGGAAAACATAAACCTTTTCGAGTGAAATGGAAAATGTTCCTCATTGAAACACACACTTTGTATGCAATGGAATAGTCCTCTCATCCCAAAAATGTACGAAAATGGAAAAAACCAGAGATGAGGAAACACAGTTTCACGATCTTGATCTACAACGAGAGAGAGTCTTCATATACTCTCAGATACTATGTTCGAAAAAACAGGCATTCCAATAGAGGACGGACACCTTCAATAACCATTCACACAACCAAATCAAATATCAACACAGTAATGTTTTGACATGGTAAACCCCCTATGGGGAAACATCCATGGCCCCAACCAACGTGGTCACTTGGAGAAATTTATTAATGCAAACGAAAAAGATTACAGAGATATTTACAGGATATTTTTATCACAATTGATCATCAGCAAATGACCCTCCATTCTCTTTAAATAGAGATCATGGACCAATTGAGTTTTAAGATATGGATCAATGTAGTTGTTAAGATAGAGGAGAATATGAACCATCATATCACTCCATGTCAGGAAGATATCGTGACCATCATATTTCCTAAATACAAATGCATTCTAATCCATATTAAAGAAAAACATTAATAAACAAACTTTTTCCTAACGATGTATTAGACCAAGTTGATCTTAACTAACTTTTAAGTGTATAAATATCCTAACAAACTTTTCTTCAGTAAGAGACTTTGTGAAAATGTCGACAACTTGATATGTACTAGGGAAGAAGATCACTTCAATAACTCGATCATGAATGACATTTTTTATGAAGTGCATGCATAACTCAATGTGTTTGTTACACTGATGTTGAACTGGATATTTGGAAAAATTGATGGCACTCTGATTGTCACACCAAAGGGTGGTCAGCTGCTGTTACTGCTGTTACTGGAATCCAAAATCTGAAAGAATTTTTCAAAGCCACAATGATTCCTAACTTGCATTAACCACAACTCGGTACTCTACTTATGTTGAAGAAAGAGAAATATCCTATTGTTTCCTATAGCCCCAAGGGACAGGTCCTAAAGCAAGGCTAAAAACATAACATGTGCTAGAATTTCATTAATCATCAGGGTTGTCGGCCCAATCTGAATCAGTGAAACCATCCAATAAAGGAGTCCCCCATGAGTTGTAATCTATCATGAACTGAATTATACCCCGAACATAACAAAGTATACTCTTAACTTCTTTCCAATGGATTTCATGGGGTGTTTACATATACCAGGAAACAAGACCAAAAACAAAGGAAAGATCAATATGTGTATGAGTCAAGTATAATAGGCTATTTTTGGATATGTGTTATATTTTTTACATGACTAGAACTATTGTTTACGTTGTGTCAGGTGCCCAGGGGGGTCAGAGAACCCCTACAAGGGGGTTCAGGGCCAGTGCCCAGAAGTAGAAGTTGTATTGAAGGAGAAACCAGAAGAAGAAAGTGCATGTCCATGAGAAGAAGAAGAAGTAGTAGAATCAATATTGATCTTGTGCTTCTTCATTGTTGCTTCTAAAGTTTCCATCTTCTTGAAACATTTGGACTCATCATGACCATCTTTATAAAAAAAAGTCACAATTTCTATTAGTCTTCTTATTTTTATATTTTTCTCCTTTGTCACCATTTGGAGTTGAAGTTGTCTGAGTGGGTTTAGGACCCTTATGTTTCTTGTTGTTGTGGCGAGGATGTTTCTTCTTGGGATTCTTGGGTTTATCTTTCTGTTGGGTGACTAAGGCTTTGTTGGAGGTACCTGCAGTGTTGATCACTCCAAGTTTTACAAGCTTAACTTTCTCTCTACTCAAAGAATCACAAAAGGACTCAAGAGTCGGTTTTTGATAAGCTTTCCCTAGATCCTTTCTCAAGGCATAAAGGGAGATACAAACACACAATATGCACTACCTAGATTAGAAAGAATAATATAGATGCAATGCTCTTCATCCATCTTTATTTCACATTCTTCACATAAAATTTTGAGCGTTTTAAACTTACATAGATAGTCTTCAATGCAAGAAAAATCACTTGGAATTAAAGTCAGTACTTGATTTTCTAATTGTTGTGCTCGAATAATATTGTGTTTACCAAACACACATTCAATATTTTCCCAAGCTTCATCGGGGTTGTCAATTTATTTAAGGTGGAACCTTAAATCAGGAGATACGGACATTCTGATTAGTCCATGTGCTTTGTCACTCCTATTAGCTCATTTGAATTTCTTATCAACATCATTGGGTTATTTTTTACTTTAAGAATCCATATTAAATATGTAGATAATATGGATTAAAAAACTGAAAATAATGATCTCGATGGAAAGATCTTGAAAAAATAGTCGGTTTTAAAAAAATGACAAAACGGACTTCGGATGTGAAATTTGTGTCATTTTTAAAAAGGCATAAATGATAACCAAAGGACCAGGTGGGGGTGTAATTTGTTTTATGAAGTGACCCACTTTTATAAAAACAAGTGGGGATCACTTTTACAATGAAGTTACTTTACAAAAGAAAAGTGGCATCAAAATAACTCTAAAATAAAATATTAAAGCTACTTATAGTGATTCACTTTTATACTTGAAGTGAAATACACTTTACAATGGAGCATCAACTTAAAAAAAAAAGTAACAAAAAGAGAGACTTGAACTCAAGATCTCTTACTTAATAAGGAAACTTTTAACCAAGTGGGCTAGCAAAACATATTGTATTGTTTAACAAGAGGATTGTTGTTGTTGTTGTTGTCGATGACGTTGGAGAGCATGCTCATAAAAAACATTGTTGTTGTTGATGACGATGATGGCCTTGGAGAGCATGCTCATAAAAAACATTGTTGTTGATGGCCTTGGAGAGCATGCTCATAAAAAATGTTGTTGAAGATGGCCTTGGAGAGCGTGCTAAAAAAAACAATGTTGTTGTTTTTGTTAACAGCCTTGGAGAGCGTGTTCAAAAAATATTATTTTCACACAAGAAAAAAATTTTGCTTGTCGATGACAACAAGGGTTAGATCTCGATTAGCTTACCTGGAAAATGCACCTTTTCCTGTTTGTTTCTTATTTTCCGAGATCACACAGGGCATAGAGAAAAGAGCATATGTAGATCTAAAAGAGTAGCAACCTGGAAACAAAAATATAAAACCAAAATAATACTCTGCAAAAAAATAAAAAGGGTGTATTCAGGCTTTGTACCTCCGGATCTAGCTGAAATGGTCATATCTTGGGAAAACAGAAACCTTTTTTACTATAATGAAAAGCGCTCCCAAATGAAATGAGCGCTCCGGACACAATAAAATATTCCTCTCAACCCATAAATGTACGAAAATGGCAGAAAACGAAGATGAGTAAACTTGGTTTCATGATATCGATCTACAACATGAGCAGGTCTTCAAACATGCTATGATACCATGTTCGACAACACGGGTATTCCAACAGAGGACAAAAACCTTTAGTAACCACTCACAAAACAAAATCAATTATCAACACACCAATGTTTTGACATGATAAAACCCCTACGGAGAAATATCCACGACCCTAGCCAACGCGACCACTTGGAGTAGTTTATTAATGCAAAATAAAAAGATTACAGATAGATTTTACAAGAGAGTTTCTCACAATCGATCATCAGCAAATGACCCTCCATGCTCATTAAATAGAAATCATGGACCCATCGGGTGTTAATCCATGGATCAATGGTTGTTAAGATCAAGGAGAATATGAACCATTGAATCACTCTATGTCAAGAACATATCGTGACCGTCGAATTTCCTAACTACAAATGCATATTAAAGAAGCACACTAAAAAATACATTTTTACCTAATGACACATTAGACCAAGTATATCTTAAATAACTCATAAGTGTCTAAATATCCTAACACACGTGGTGATACCCCTCCTTCTAATAAACTCACTTTTATAAATAAGTTGCTTGTCAAGTGACCCACTTTTATAAAATAAGTGGAGATCACTTTTTACAATGAAAATACTTTATAAATAAAAGTTTCATGCGAAAATAAATAACTCAAAATATCAAATCTCCTTATAGTGATTCACTTTTATAATTTAAGTGAAATACACTTTACAAAGGATGAATGAAATTTTTGAAAAAAGTAACAAAACAGAGACTTGAACTAAAGACCCCTTAATAAGACAACTTTTAACCAAGTGAGCTAGTGAAAAACAAATTGTATTTGTTAGGAAGAGGATTGGGGGTGTTGTTGTTGTTGTTGTTGTAGAACCACCTTGGAGAGCATGATCATAAAAAACTCTTTTCACACAAGAAAAAAATTTCTCTTCTCGGTGACAACAAGGGTTAGATCTCATGTATCTTACCCAAAAAATGAAAATATTCCTTTATTTCTAATTTACCAAGATTGCACAGAGTGCACAACAAAGAGCATATGTAGATAGAAAAACCCTTTCCGATCTATATTTTATTTTTTGATATCGCATAGGGCATAGGGAAAGGAGAATACAAAGTTCGAAAAGAGAAACAACCCAAAAACAAATAGAATACTGAAATAAAAAAAACTGAAATATATCTCTACAAATATATCTTGGGAAAACGGAAAACTTTTTGAGTGAAACAAAAAACGTTCCTCATTGAAACACACACTTTGTATGCAATGGAATAGTCCTCTCAGCCCAAAAATGTACGAAAATGGAAAAAACCAGAGATGAGGAAACACGGTTTCACGATCTCGATCTACAATGAGAGAAAGTCTTCATATGCTCTCTGATACTATGTTCAAAAAAACATGCATTCAAATAGAGGACAAACACCTTTAGTAACCATTCACACAACCAAATCAAATATCAACACATTAATGTTTTGACATGGTGAAACCCTTTTGGGGAAACATCCATGGCCCCAACCAACGTGGTCACTTGGAGCAATTTATTAATGCAAAAGAAAAAGATTACATTGATATTTACAATATATTTTCTCACAATCGATCGTCGACAAATGGTCCTCCATTCTCTTTAAATAGAGATCATGGACCAATTGAGTTTTAAGCTATGGATCAATGTAGTTGTTAAGATCAAGGAGAATATGAACCGTCATATCACTCCATGTTGGGAACATATCGTGACCATCATATTTCCTAACTACAAATGCATGCTAATCCATACTAAAGAAAAACACTAATAAACACACTTTTACCTAATGTCGCATTAGACCAAGTTGATCTTAACTAACTCTAAAGTGTATAAATACCCTAAAAAACTTTTCTTTAGTAAGAGACTTTGTGAAAATGTCGACAACTTGATATTCTGTATGGAAGAATAGAACTTCAAGAACTCAATCATGAATTATCTTTTTTATGAAATCTTGATGGCACTCTAATTGTCACACCAAAGGGTGGTCAGCTGTTGTTACTGGAATTCAAACTCTGAAAGGATTTTTCAAAGCCGCAAGGCTTCCTAACTTGCATTAACCATGGTTCGGTACTCTTCTTCTGTTGAAGAAAGAGAAATAGCTTATTGTTTCCTATAGGCCCAAGGGACAGGTCCCGAACCAAGGCTAAAAACATAACATGTGCTAGACTTTCATTAATCATCAGGGTTGTCGACCCAATCTGAATTAGTGAAACCAACCAATAAAGGATTCCCCCATGTGTTGTAATGTATCATGAACTAAATTGTACTTTGAACGTAAAAAAGTATACTCTTAACTTCTTTCCAATGGATTTCATGGGGTTTTTACATGTACCAGGAAACAAGACCAACAACAAAGGAAAGATCAAGATGTGTATGATTCAAGTATAAGAGGCTATTGTTGGATATGTGTTATATTCTTTTCCTGACTATAACTACTGTTTACGTTTTTCTGGGTTCCTAGGGGGGGTGAGAGCCCCACTACATGGGGGTTCGGGGGAAGCGCCCACGAAAACAGTTTTTTATAGGTTTTCATGTCCTTTTTTTGGTGGTTTTTCGAAACATGTTTTTTTTGCCGATGGTTTTCCATTTTCGGTTAAGCAATTAGGGTTGTTGACTAATCCATGTCATTAGATTAGGGTTTTGGATGTCATTGTCTCCTATATGTATATTTTATTGTAAACAATGTATGATGAGATAAATATAGAAGATGTTGGTTTTCCTAGTATAGGTTTCTAGAGGAAAAGTTTATGTGTAATGTGTGTATTTACCATTGTATATTTTATGTTCTTTTAGTGAAAATTTGTTTGCAGTAAATAATTGTACAGGGTTAAAATATACAACTACCAAATAACTAACGATACAAAGTGGCATCAACTTTGGGAGAAGTATAGGTGGAAAAACGTTTGAGTTCGTACTAGAAGGGAGAAGGGGTTGGTTTATAATATTCCACATGAAAACAATGAACAAGGTCACAAGAATACTTATATTGGGAAAGAAAAATTCCTTCCTTGGTTTAAAAAACTTGGATGCTAAGGAAATAGTGCAAATAGCCTAAGTCACTCATTTCAAATTTATTCTTAAGGTTGGTTTTCACATGGTTTAAAATTTTAGGGTCACTACTAGTGAGCATAAGATAATCAACATAAAAAACAAGCATTATGAGATGGATTCCTACTTTCTTGGTATATACATTAGGATAAGAATGACATCTAGAAAATATAGTGTCAAGGAAAAAGTTGTCCATTTTGGAATACCAAGTTCGGGGAGCTTGCTTTCTTAAGAACATAATGATATTTCTTAAGGAGAAAAACAAGGATAGAGTTGTTGAGGAAAAGATATGAATTTATCTTACTCAAGTATTTTTGGATCTTACTTGGCTAAGGCAAGATAGTCGAGACTATTACCCTATGTTTATAGCCTCAAAATGTATTTCTCAATCCACAAGTATTAATTACAAGGGCTTAGGTTGATTTCTTTAAATAAAAAGATTGTTGCAAAATATAACATTTTTATATAATTTTTTGAACATATATAGATTGCAAAAAGTAAATGTGGAGATCAAAAGAAAAAAAAATAACCAAGTCACAGATTAACACAGATAGGACAGAATAGAAATTTCTTTATTTCATTCCAAGAAATCAAAAGTATCCTTCTCTTACAAAAATTCTTGTGGGGTCATGGACCAAGGTCAAACTTATATATCCCCAATGAAAACCATACAAAAAGACTCTGACAAGAAGTAAAAACTGAACTTTAAAATTTGGATCAGCTTGCCACAGACTGTTTCCCACTTGACTCTGCACAATATCCTTTATCAGTCATGAAACTCAATTTATAAACAAAAAAGTCTACACAGACTATCAAAGATAGATCAACACCTCTGAAAACAAGAATTTGAATGATATGGTTCATCTTTGAGCCTTTTTGCCTACAATAGGACCCTTAGTATGCTTTATCCTTCTATTCTCCTCTTGTTCTTCCTTCTCATTTGGATTTTATGCATTTCAAATTAGTTGAAGTAGTTCAACTACCTCATTTAGTTAAGTTAACTAAAACTTACCTAATTTTAGTTTAGGGGAAGTAATAATAATAATAATTAAGGGTCCTTTTATTAAATAATAACTAAGTAGGTGGGACCCCTTATGACTCCTTTTTATTTCTTAACAAGAATAAACATAATTAGACAACCAATTAAACACATGCCTCCTTGTGGCTCCCATAATTATTTCCACAATTTGAAATTTAAATATCAGAAATATTTCAAATTATATCCAAAACACGTAAATATCCACAATATCCCAAAAAATAGTTTGTTGTCCAAAACTTTCTACAGTCCAATGTCCTATACAAATCAATTATAAACACATAAATCAAAATCCATATTCCAATTTGAGAGGCAAGTCTTCCTTTGTCACTATTGTCCCCTTTGGACTTCCTAGAAATAGCTTTAGGTTGGGTGGAACCTTGAGGCTTGATCTCACTAATGACATGGGAGTAGTCGTCCCTCAAGTGAATACGGAAGGACACTGACTTGGCTGAGTCACTTAAAGGAGAGGAGGGGGAAGCAACAACTTTACCTTTGTCATGCACATGGTGAGCCTTGGTTTTGAGTCATTTTCTTGCATGGGAGGACTGTACAGGTGAGTGTGTAGGGGAAATTTGAGCATTTGGGTTTACAGGTGGAGAAAGAGAAATTAATGACAAGTTTGAATAACCACGATGGTGGGAGACTGCTGGGTGAACAATCTACTGCCATCTATCATTCTCAGGAACTTCAGGTTGCAAAGATATATGGGGAGGCACAGGGATACCGGGAACATTTTGGGGCTAGAAAGGAGGTCTCTATAGTCTAGGATAAACTATCCCTTGCCCAATCCAATTGAAAAACCCATCTTGAAAAATTCGATTCAACTTCTGAGGATGAGCATCAAAATGTATTGAAAGTTTGGGCCTTCTAGGCCCTCCATTCCAGTTACCTCTTCCCCTATTTTTCGGCCATGACTGCCTATGTTGAAGAATCTCATCTTGTATGCATAAATTATTAGCAACTAGCACTTAACAGACCATACATGACATTCTCTTTATATGAAACAAAGTTTGGCTCAGAAATTAACATAAGACACTTGTAATCCAATCCATAAAATTTATTTAATAATTTCCAAATGAGCACGGGGTGAAAAGGGTTCATGGGATATCTGGGGGGATTGTAAAAAGAGAAAAAGTGATATTATGACAGGGAGTAAGAACACAAGTATTGCTTGATAATTCATTAAATAACTGACTGTGCAAACAATATCAAAATATATCAACTGCAATCTATCTTTGTGCCATTTTCAATCACTGTCATAAAAAGTTTTAATTTTATTTTATTGAACAGGGTGAGTAAAAAATGAATTTGGGATCGCAAGGGGTTTATAATGAGCAAAAATTTGAGAAAAATAGAGGGAATAATACAGATACTTTTCGTAAAATAAATTAAATCAACAACAATCATAACTTTGTTTCAATTTCAATCCAAAAAGCATCCACTTCCAAGACCAAAAACATTTAAATGTTCCTCAATTGCATACAGATTGCTTGTTGTCTTCAATAAAACAATTTAATTTCCCAGAATTCTTCAATTTATATCAATATGTGCATCCTATATAATGACTATGCAAGTCATTTCTAATTCCATAGTAACAACATTGTTGGATCATGTTGTCATTGATGTCAATGCTTTGATTGATTGATGTCATCGATTTATATCAAGTGATTGATTGATGCCAAATGATTGATTGATTGATGATTAATGTCAAATGTAATATATATTGTCCTTGATGAGAATGGATTGATGTCAATTATATGATGCCATATGATGTCATGCATAGATGAAGATGGATCAATGAGTTGTCATTGATATATGATGCAAGGATGAAGATGGATCGATGTGATTTCCTTGATATATGATGCATAGTTAGATTGATCATTATAGTCTTATCATGATTGATAAAGTGCACAAATGGATGAACTCCAAAGTGGTCCCCTTATGGTGAAATCCCTCATGGGAAGACACTTTACGGTTGAGTTATCCTTGAAGTATGGTTGGAGAACCCATTCTTATATGTGGAATAATAATATGAAGATCAATGAAGTTGGTAAAACTATCCTATATGGATAGTGCTTGTCATGCCATTTCCAGTGGTATGTGGAGTGTCACATTACTCTTCATGGTTTGAGAGTTATGGCCTTACGAAGTTGGAGGACCCTCATATGTTGGCTTGAAGCCCCAAAAGGTCAAAGAAGTCAAAGAACTTGCAAAGAAGAAATTATTATTTAAATGGTAATGTAAAGTGACAAAGTCAAGAAGATTATTTAAATGATAAAGAGAGGTGACAAAGTCAAGGAGAAATATTTAAATGATAAATTAATGGAGAAATTTCTATTTATGAAAAGTGGTTAACCCTAAAATGAGGAAAACAGGTTAAGTGACCTAGAAGTGGGTTAAGTGACCTAGAAGATGAAGAGTATAAATAAGAGGCAAAGGTCTCTTGTGCAAAGTACATTTTTGGAATAATCTCTTGTGTATCTCTTGAGCATGATTGAATATCTATTCTGAGAGAGAAAGACAGTATGGAGGATCTTATGGACACATCAAAGTTTTAGCAAGTCTGAGATCATGACGACAAAAGTCTCAAAGGTTCAAAAACCCTAGTTTCTGAGGTGTACGCGGGCTACAGTGAGCCAGGGTGCGTACATACAAGGGTTGTATGAAGACAGGGCATGTACAGTAGATAAAATATTCAAGACTTGTGGCTGAGATGATGACAAGCTTTTGAAGACTGAGGCAGGTTCTGGATCTTCATTCTATGGGCTCAGATCTGCCATAGAAATTATGGTATGGTTATATTATTGTGTTTATGGATACTATTCCTTGTTGTGTGGTAAATTCTTAAGGCATTCTTGGTATGGATGTTATGATGTGATTTATGTTGGTTGATGGAGTGAGCAACACTCTTATGATCCAGTGTTGATATGATTTCTATAGTATATTGGTTTCTTATGCATGATTGAGTAGAATTCACATTGTATGGTTGAGAAGCATGAATAAGCTATTGGAGAGCTTGGATGTGTTGTGACTAGATGGTGGTCAGTTTGGAAAGTGAAAGACAAAAGAGAATGTGATTTCAGGTTGCATAGGATCTAAGCATGTGAAGCAAAGAAAAACCCTAGTTTCTCATAAGTATACACATGTTGCAGTATAGACTGGCCATGTACATATGCGGGTTGTACTACTGGTAGGGTGCGTACATACACATGTTGCACTACCAATAGGTCGTGTACATGTTATAGATTGATATATGTTGAGGATTGTTGCCTCATCTCAGTTGGTGTTGAGGGTGTAAGTTGAGTCTTGCATATAGAGTTGGTGCTCTTGTAGAGTTGTACTCTATTCAGTTGTTGTTGAGAAATCCCAAGGATTGAAGTCCGTAATAAAAAGAAAATTGTACATGCATCTTGTGTTCTTTTTGTTCCTTGTGGTGATGATTTGTTGATTATATGTTGTTGATATGTGTTCACATTTAACTAGTTATAAATGATATCAATGGTTAATGAGTTAATGATGATTGCTAATCAATGAATTTTGTGTAAGAGGGAATTTTGGGAAAAAGAGTTCCACACTCATTCACCCCCCCCCCTCTAAGTGTGTTCGGTGTGTCCAACAATTGGTATCAGATCAGGCCTTCACTATAAGTCTTAACAAGCTTGGAGGATATCTATAGACACACAAATGGATGATGAAGTTTCAATCCTTGATGAGGAAAATTATTCTACTTGGAGAATAGAGATGAGAGTACATTTGAAGGAAATGGGAGTGGCTATTTGGAAGGCAGCCATTGGTGGATCAGTTTCCTTGAAGAAAAAGTCAAATTTTGCATTTCAAAGGGAAGGAAAGAAGAATCATGCATTGGCTCTCAAGACCATTATTAGTGGATTCTCAAGCCCTATCAAAGAGAGCATGGGAAAATGCACTTTTTCCAAGGATCTATGGTGAAATCTAAAGGATACATATCAAAAAAAGAAAGAAGATGTTGAATACCACTCCATCAAGATCATTACAGGTAAAGAATCTCCAAAAAATCTTGAATGCATTATTTCTAAATGTGATCTTGAAAACACTTCAAATCAAGACAAATAATCAAGTGATGATGTTAGCACAAATGAAGATATTGAAGACATTTCAAATGAAGGCAAAGAATCATGTGAAAATGTTGGCAAAAAGGAAGATCTTGAAGATATTTCAAATGAAGGTAAAGAATCTCCAAAGACTCTTGATTGCAATGATTCAAAATGTAATGATGTTGAATTTTTCTGTACAAGTGAAGAAGAAAATCTAGAAATAGTTTGTGTAGAGTTTGATGGTAGTTATCCCATGAAAAAATAGAATAATATCTATTATAACTTCAAAAGAAAGTTGAAGATGGTTTATATGAATATAGAAATGACCATTATTATATAGACTATAGCTATCTTTCGGATAAAACTAAGAATTTTCTTAGGAGGAGACAAGGGAACATATTGAAGTTAAAGGGAATGCTCAAAGAACAAGAAGAGATTAATATGACTCAATTATAAGAAAAGGAAGAAGAGATCACAAGACTAAAGAATGAAAAAGAATATATAAAGGTAGATGGTGAGATTAGAAAAGTTTTGAAACTATTGTCCATCTCAAGACCCAAATTGAAGAAGCCAAAAGGGTAGAGGAACTATTGAAGAATCAAATTAATGAAAAGGAAGAGTCATGTCATAAGTTAGAAGTTGAAGTTGTTGATCTTATAAATAAAGTAGAGGAGTCAAACAAATTCTTGAATAGCTCACTAATCTTGAATGAGATCTTGGAAAGTCAAAGATCACCAAATGATAAATCAGGTCTTCGATACAAGAAAGAAGCTACACATGCTGAAGAAAGAACCTCAAAGAAGTATGAGGTAAAGGATGGAGAAAAGGTTGCAAGTCAACCATATACAAAATGCAAGGAAAGTTTCAAAAGAACTAAGAAAGAAAGACATCAAGAAGCTACCTTTACACCTCAAAGAAAATGGACACCAAAGCAAAGGTATGAAAGTGTTTTTCATGGTCCATGTTATTCATGTAATGAATATGGTCACAAAGATTTGGAATGTAGATCTTATGAAAGGAGATATAATGGAAGTTTTTATAAAAGGTGTTGGAGATGTGGTCAAATAGGAAACATTGTTGTTCATTGTCATAGCATGAGATGCTACAGTTGTAGTGGATTTGGCCACAAGTCCCAAGAGTGTTGGAATACAAGAAGAAAGACTATGATGAGGACTTCACATAGCATGAATAGAAGAAGGAATGAAGTAAGAAAGGGAGACATCTTTGAAAATATGGAAACTCAGAGCTCAAGTTCTGAGAAGCAGGTTCACCTTCAAAACTGGGTGAAGAAGACTGAGCAACCAGAGCAGAATGGAAGTCTTAAGAGAGGCTCAAGTGTGTCATCTAATGAAGAATATGTGGGTGACAGTGGTAACATTTGTGTACATACGTCGACTGACCTTAAATAGGTTATGTAAATATGCAAGATGTTTGTGCAGCTGGTCGCATATATGCGATAAAGCCTTGGGAAAGGAGCTATGCACAGGGGTTGCAGCTTGATGTAATGATATAACTCTATGTTGCAGGGTTTGACATGGTTTTTTGCAATTTATGACATTGTTTGTTGCAAGTTTTCATGATTCTATATTGGATTATGTAATGTGATGATAAAAAATAAGGAAAGGCTAGCTTGGATGCATGGAACTAACCCATGAGTATGGATTGAGGCATTTACTGTTGAAAAACAATGTTGGTTATGAAAATGAAGTTATGGCACCTTGGTCATGTGATATATCTTGATGATGCTAGCTAGAGATGTCATTGATCTATTGAAGCATACTACTAGATGTGTTGTTGGATGCTTAGTATTTGATGTAGTGAATGGAGGTTTGATGTTGATCTGTTGGTGTACATGGATGGTACATATTTTGAGTTTCATTGATATATCTTATGATGTATTGTTGGAAGCTTAATTGTTGGAAAACTTGATGCATGCATGTGGCATATGGATGGGCTACATAATGGGACATGTAGTTGGTGAGTTGATGAGGTGATCATGTTGTATATCATTGATGATCTATAGTTGATGCATGATTGGAACATTTATAGTACATTGGTAGAGGCACCTACTAGCAGTTTGATTAGTACATATGTTATGGAGGATTTGGCATACATGTATGAGGATTCATCATGTTATGGTATTGGTACATGGTTGATGTACTTGCTTGGTACAAGTGGTGATACATGTTAATGTACATGTTTGGTACACTCATAGATGGAATATGCTTGATGATAGTACACCATTGATATTACTTGATTATCACAACAATTGGTATTTGTTTGAGATACATGGTTATGACACTTGGTTCATAATGGAGACATATCATGAGTGATATGGCACTTGTTTGGAATATTGGTAGATGCACATTGTTTGGAATGTTGGTAGATGCACATGGTTGGCATGGTTGGCATATTGGTAGATGCACATGTTGGCATATGGTTGATACATTCCATTGATGAGATCTTATCAAACATTATATGGTATTGATGTACATGACTAATGTACATGGGTGTTGTGAATGATGGGCACACAATTGGTACACGATGTACTTGGGTGATGTTCTACTCATGTTTCTCTATTTTATTATTGACATATCTTTTGTTTCATGATGGTTAGTATGGCATGAGTTTGATGCATAAACAGGACCAAGGATTGTCATATGGTAGGATATTGTTCATATTGCAGAGAAGATAGGGGGAGACATACCCATAGGGGGATTCATTCTTCTTTCCATGGTTCTAGGAGGAGAAAAGAGCCCTATATTTGAAGAAAGAACACAGAGGCCTAGTTCCAGGGGGAGCAATGGTCACAAGGGGGAGTATGAGCAATGTGTCTTCAGCATTACATCAGGGTGAAATCCCTTGTTCAAAAGGGGAGAGAATATTCAGAGGCAAATCAAAGGCATTCAGACAAGGGGAGCAGCCCCAAGGAGATTTCAAGAAGGTGCAGCAACCCCAAGGTGAGAATGACCCTTTTCCATTGATGTCAAAGGGGGAGAGATAATTACATTGATGTGATTCATTTTTATTGATGGGGAGAGATAGTCACATCGATATGTTTGTTGACTATTGATGTAGAGAATGCCTTGTCTACATGTTGACATCAATGATTGGTGTTGACATCAATGTTGGTATTTCCATCAATGCCAAAGGGGGATATTGTTGGATCATGTTGTCATTGATGCCAATGGTTTGATTGATTGATGTTGTTGATTGATGGCAAGTGATAGATTGATGCCAAAGGATTGATTGATTGATGATTGATGTCAAATGTAATATCTATTGTCCTTGATAAGAATGTATAGATTTCAAGTATATGATGCATATGATTTCATGCATAGATGAATATGGATCAATGTGATTTCCTTGATATATGATGCATAGTTAGATTGATCATTATAGTCTTATCATGATTGATAAAGTGAAAAAATGGATGAACTCCAAAGTGGTCCCTTTATGGTGAAATCCCTCACGGGGAGATGCTTTATGTTTGATATATCCTTGAAGTATGGTTAGAGAACCCATGCTTATATGTGGAATAATAAGATGAAGATCAGTGTTGTTGTTGGTCAAACTATCCTAGATTGATAGTGCTTGTCATGCCATTTCTAGTGGTATGTGGAGTGTCACATAACTCCTCATGGTTTGAGAGTTATGGCCTTACGAAGTTGGAGGACCCTCATATGTTGGCTTGAAGCCCCAAAAGGTCAAAGAAGTCAAAGAGATTGCAAAGAAGAAATTATTATTTAAATGATAAAGTAAAGTGACAAAGTCAAGAATATTATTTAAATGATAAAGAGAGGTGACAAAGTTAAGGAGGAATATTTAAATGATAAAGTAATGGAGAACTTTCTATTTATGGAAAGTGGTTAACCCTAAAATGAGGAAAACAGGTTAAGTGACCTAGAAGATGAAGAGTATAAATAAGAGGCAAGGGTCTCTTGTGAAAAGTACATTTTTGGGATAATATCTTGTGTATCTCTTGAGCATGATTGAAGATCCATTCTGAGAGAGAGAGAGTATGGAGGATCTCATGGATGCATCAAAGTTTTGGCAAGTGTGAGATCATGATGAAAAAGGTCTCAGAGGTTCACAAACCCTAGTTTCTGAGGTGTACGTGGGCTACAGTGAGCCAGGGCATGTACATACGTGGGATGTATGAAGATAGGGTGCATACAGTAGATAAAGTCTTGAAGACTTGTGGTTGAGATGATGATAGGATCCTAAAGACTGAGGCAAGTTCCAGATCTGAATTCTATGGGCTCAGATCTACCATAGAAATTCTGGTATGGTTATATTATTGTGTTGATGGATACTATTGCTTGTTGTGTGGTAAATTCTTAAGGAATTCTTGGTATGGATGTTATGATGTGATTTATGTTGGTTGATGGAGTGAGCAACACTCTTATGATTCAGTGTTGATATGATTTCTATATTATATTGGTTGCTTATGCATGATTGAGTAGCATTCATATTGTATGGTTGAGAAGAATGAGTAAGCTTTTGGAGAGCTTGGATGTGTTGTGAATGGATGGTGTTCAGTTTGGATAGTGAAAGACAAAAGAGAATGTGATTACAGGTTGCATAGGATCTGAGAATGTGAAGCAAAGAAAAACCCTAGTTTCTCAAAAGTATACGCATGATGCAGTATAGACTGGCCACGTACATATGCGGGTTGTACTACTGGTAGGGCACATACATATGTGTGTTGGACTACCGACAGGTCATGTACCTGTGACAAATTGATATCTATTGAGGATTGGTGCCTCATCTCAGTTGGTGTTGAGTGTGTAATATGAGTCCTACATATAGAGCTGGTTCTCTTGTAGAGTTGTACTCTATTCAGTTGTTGCTGAAAACCCCCAAGGATTGAAGTCCATAATAAAAAGAAAATTGTACATACATATTGTGTTCTTTGTTTTCCTTGTGGTGATGATCTGTTGATGATATGTTGTTGATATGTGTTCACATTTAATTGGTTATAAATGACAACAATGGTTAATTATTTAATGATCATTGCTAACCAAAGAGTTTTGTGTAAAAGAGGGAAGTTTTGGAAAAGGAGCTCCACACTCATTCACCCCCCCCATCTAATTTTGGTCGGTGTCTCCAACAATAACCATTCAAGCCACAGTCATGCATGCTCTAATGTCGATCTCTTGTTTCTAAAACAAACATAATATGCACAGTGATTCCCATTATCTATATCCAATATTCATACGTGGTAATCAAATAATAATAGACCTAGTGCTAACCACCAACAGTCAATTTTCATCAAACAATAATTGGGCCCAATTTAATCAACCATGGGTCCCTTTTAAATCTAGATAGAATCAAGAGCATGTTCGATGAACCTATCATACACACAGGTCTTCAACAACATAATCATTGATACCAATATTAATTTGACAATAGTACTTAACCAAAAACATGTAGCTCTGAACATGAGATCCGCATTCATCAAACATATATAGACTTCCTTCCAAAATAAATGCTCGATAAAAGATAGAGACACATGATGCACGAAGAAAACAAAACCATATCGACACATAGGTATCTCTCTTAAATTTGACAGAATCATGATCATGATAGGATTTAACATAGTGATGAGTGGAAAGACCACAATCAATGGAACAAAAATCTATTGGGTTGTAAGTAACCCATACAAATTAATCACTGAGAGGAAATATAGAGACTCGATCAAGAAAGTTCTTGAAGTTAGATATCTCATGCCCTTTCTTTAAAATACCACAGTCATTAAACTTGTAAATGCAAAATCTTGATAAAACCAAAAGGTGCCCGAGGAGGAATAGAAGCAAGTCAAGATCAATAGAACCAAGTTGAGCTCTTGAGAATTTGATCAATCCTCAAAAACATAGAGAGACTGTAATACTTTTACCTCCTAAAAGAAATTACCATCGAGAAGCAACCATAGGTAATATATTATATCCTTGAAACAACAGAGGTATCGTGTTTTATTTTGAAAGAAATTGCTACAATCTTATACGCCCAAAATTATGACAGAGGCATAAAGAAAATGCCCAAGTATAAACAAAGCAATTCGAGCTCAACAACCTAGGCACACACATATGCCTCTTAAAACTTTATTGCAGACAGGAAACAATGGTTGATTTAAACAATGAAGAATCCTTGAAGACACAGAGAGACAGTGTCTCTTCCAAATACCCAGGAAGTCGATAACCTTTGAAATACAATTGACAGTGAGGCTCACAAACATAGCAGTCGACCACTATAACAGAGATGAGAGGAGTGAATGTTAAAAATCTTGTTTAAAGAATGTCAGAGCACAACTAGTGGCCATTCTATACATACAGGAGCCTCCATTTAATATTCTAGGAAAAACAAGAATGGACTTTGGAATGATTTCAGTGATAGTGATAGTAGGAATATCCATAACAAATAATAGTTTAGGGATCGACCAAACAGAGAAAGACCCATACCACTGTCGACAATTGCATTGCAATCTGGGAAAAAAATCATAACAACGACCAAGACGAAAAAGGGGTGACAACAAATGATACCCAGACTTGTGGTAAAACCCCACAAAAATAAAACTCAGAGCTCGTTGCACCATTATTATCATTCCCATAGAGAATCATCATAAAAACCCAAGCTGACTGAAATCATTTTATCAATAACCAATGCATAGACTTTACAAAGAAATAACACCCATTACTTTCCTTCAAAATGAAAACATTCCATAGTAATCACAAAGAACACCATAACACAACATTCATACTCAGTCAAAAACTAAAGAAAAACACACAACCTATGCAATCCTGAGCCACAATTTGATTCATAATATAGAGAGACCATCATGGATGGAAAGAAAAGAGCCATACCTATGAAAAATCACTTCAGTGAAGATTTGGTTTGATTTTTCCCCTTCAAAACTTGAAATCGCGGAGCTTCCACAACCAACAGAGCCAAAATGCAACTATGGCTAGGGTAATGGGCTCAAGGGTGGTTTGGAGTGACATGTAGTAAATTCACGTCACTTCCTCACCTAGCCCTATTCAATTCAACATACTATCCATTCCATTAACATAACATCAATCATTAAATTCAAACCGTAACTATTGCATAAATTCAACGCCATATCCATTGTATAGATTCGATGACATATCCATTGTATAGTGCACCAGCCAAAACATATCAAAATAATAACCATATGTTAATGTTACCATATGTGATCACATATAATCCTTTAACCAAAATGCATAGTATAGTAGCTAGGTCAATCACTTCACATTTGTCCCTATTATATATACATCCAATCTTTCAATATAATATTTTTTCCATGGCCTTAGGACTTATCCATAGTTTTTTTCCTTTTTGTTTTGAGCTAGCTCCCATATCATCATACTATATTTGCATAAAATCATGTATAGATTATTAATAAATGTTAAATGTATAACATAACATGACACCTATAAAACAACACAATCCTCATATCCATAGCACTGCCCTGTATTACGAGTGAATATAAACAACGTTTAGCAAAAATGCATCAACCATCCATGTTGTCAAAACAAATGAAACCAAGACTACATCGTCAACTGTATAGGATTGTGTAGGAAACATCATAACATCAACAACATATAAGCGTAACATGTTTATCATTGCGCCTCTAGTCTACAAGGGTATCCCACCTACTAGTTAAATATTAATGTCATAAATAAATAATAGAGCTTAGTAATCCTTTACGGGCATAATTCATCGTTGCGATTTTAATCGTCAACAAACTGGTGAATCCACAAGGAAAATTGTCTCCAACAGATTAAGAACTCAGATTGTCTGGTTTTGCAAACCATGTAACCATTACATCAAGAAGGTATACATCAAAATGATTATGCAACAGGGGGAAGTGAGCGGTTTTAAGGGGAAAATGACTGGGATTTTGGGAATAACTCATGGAAAGTGTTAATTATAAGGGGGTTTATCCCTGTATGCATAATCATTTAGTTAATCATATGAAATCATTCCTGAATTCAAGGATAAAAAAAAATTGGTGTGCTCTTTTGAATCTTGGAGTGAATGGAAGAAAAGGAAAGTAGAAAAGGGATAAAACCAACTATCTTATATAACAACAGTTGAAGCAGATAACAATTTCAATGATTCTTTCAAGGGGAACATCATTATAGTTGTGTAACTTGATCATTATTGATTAACAATACTTTGCATAATAGCGTCGAATTGGAAAAACCGACCCAACATTTTATTTTGACAAGAAATGAAGTCAAATAAAAGAAACAAAATAGAAAAAAAGAAATAGTTGAAATGAAATAACAGAAATGTAAAATCAAAGCAAATAACACAAACTATAATACAAAAAACATTCCATACAACATTTAAACTTTCAAGTTGGTTCCACATAGTGTTTTAAGTGTGAACCGTTGGTGCTTATAGGAAAACAATCTCTCTTGCAAGTCCTTTAGGATACAGGAATTTGCGCCCAAGACAAAAGTGATCTTAAAAGGACCCAGCCATAACTTTTGGAACTTGGAATGCCTTTATCTATTAGCATGAGTTGAATCCCACAGCAATACCTTGTCATTAGCCTTAAATTTGATAGCCTTGACACTTTTGCTAAAATATCTTTTAACATTTTGTTGTCTTATCTTTATACTGTCCAAGGAAAATGTCCTTTGCTCCTCTAAAGCCAAAAGTGAATTCATTCTTTGAGAGACATCGAAAGAATGTAATTCTTCAACCTGTAGTATTAACCTTAGAGAGGAAAGTTCTAGCTCGGTAGGAAGAATGGTGTCTTGGCCATAAACAAGTTGGAAATGAGTGCAACCAGTGCTCACCTTGGTGGTAGTGTGATCTTCCCAAAGGGAAAAAGTGAGGGGAGTCTTCCATTGATGAGGATTATTTTCAATGATCCTCTTCATAATTCTTATGAGATTCTTGTTCATAGACTCAGCCTACCCATTTACTTGGGTATAATAAGTCGATGAGGTAAAATATTTAACCCCCAATTTATCTAAAAATGGGATTAGCTTAGCAGAAATAAAAGCGGGACCATTGTCTGTAATAATTTCCAAAGGAAGACCAAATATGGAAAAAGTAATTGTCTAAAGGAAAGAAATCACCTGTTAATCCTACAAATGTTTAAGTGGGACAACTTCATTCCATTTTGTAAAATAGTCTGTGGCTGTCACGATAAAAACTTTCCCTACCGAAAATGGAGGATTAATAGGACCAATAAAGTCCAAACCCCATTTTGAAAAAGGAAACTCAAGCAAGACAGGTTGTAAAGGCATAGTAGAAAGACGTTATTTCCCAACAAATTTCTAGCACTTGTCACAAGATATTGAAAAAATATAAGAATCATGAAATATTGAAGGCCAATAGTACCCTTTCTTGATAATCTTAAAAGAAATAGTTTTAGCAGAAAAGTGACCTCCTACATGAATAACAAAATTTGAAGAACCATGAGCCTATTGTAACAATTTATGTGCTTTCTCATTGTTCACACAGCGAAGTAACATACCATTGATATATATACTGAACAAGAAGTCTCCTATAATGACGTATCTAGAAGATTCGAGATGGAGCCTTCTTCTTTGATGGGTATCTAATTTATATGGAAATATTTGATTTTGGAAGTAATAAACCAGATCCTTATACCAAGGATGTTCAAGCACTGAAAGGATTTGATTGTCAATGTAAAACAGTGTTGATAGAGAACTATCTTGTTCATCGATTTCTTCACTTGCTTCAGCATGTTGACCTAAGTGAAGGGATAAGTCACGTCCCTTGATAGTTTTATAAGTTATGATAGTTAGATCATGCTCTTGGATCTTGGCAAGCCAGTGTGCAAGATTCTTTGAAAGATAAGTCTGTGAGAGTAAAAACTTGACAGTAGGTAAAGGGAATTTTACCAGTGTGTTCTTACCTAAGATGAAGTGGCGAAACTTTTCAACAGCTTTAACAAGAGAGAAAGCATGATTTTCAATAAAAGAATATTTAAACTCATCATATGACAATCTTTGACTCATGTAAGCCACTAATTCTTCATTAACTTGGTCATCATATTGCATGAGGATAGCAGAAACTGCTTCCTCTATGGCATTAGTATATATCCTAAATTCTTTCTCAAAATCCGGCTTCGCCAAAACCGGTGCAGAACTCATTTCCTTCTTGATCCCTACGAAAGTATTTTTGACGTCATATGTCCAAAAAAAGGAGCAATCTTGATTAAGAATATTTTGAATTGGCTTGACCATTACAACAAAATTAGCAACAAACCTACAGACAAAATTGATAACACCCATAAAGGCTTGAACCTCCTTTTTGGAAATAGGAGCAGAAGATTTAGGATAGAAGCAATCCTTTCGGGATCTATGCTTATTCCTGAATCAGATATGTTATCGCACAGTTTGTAGCTAGGAAGAAAGGCTATAAATTAGAGGGCCAAACTGGCATAACATGAACCTATCCCACCAAATGTCACCACGATGGGATGGTTCTTTCTCTTTAGGGAGGTGAGGCCCAGGGGAGACGTCCCCGGTGACTTGGGACTTTGAAAAGGCTAAAGGATAATCAGACAATGACAAGTTTCTCCCTTCAGAGATCACCACTGAAACAGATATTTCGGCTTATAGCCAACAAAGATAACCAAGTAGAATCCCTACCCAAGAACAAAGCAACAATAAACTAATATATACAGGCTCTAGTTAGTACTTCATATATATCAAAGACTATCTGATATTCAATATAAGCAATTTGAAAGTAAATGTTGACGAAGTCAATGTTTACAAAATAGCAATAAAATAATGTCACTTCACCAATAAATACTAGAACGATATGGCATTCAATGTAATAAACCAACACTTTACTTAATTAATGCCTCTAACTACCATTCAATTGCTCATAAGATGAAACATTGCTACAATGAAGATGAAATATCCAATAATGACGTCAGCAAATTAGGCTTAGTAGGGTTAGCTAGAGCTAGGGTTAGTGTAGTTAGGGCTTCAATTCAAAATCTATGACAATGTTTATATCAAGTTCTACTTCAACGTTTGAGGTCTTAGATCAATGCCTTAGGGTTTAATGGAGTCAAGAGTGAAGAACACACAGGTTGAAGGAGGACGGCTAAGGACTGGAGGGAAGAGCTATGAAGTGCTACTATGGAAGGGCCTCAGAGGAAAAACCCTAGGGTAGAGAGGCTCACTCTGGTGTTTCTATTTAAAGGCCTTGTGCTCTCTCCTCCTTCCTTAGATGGCAAAAATGGCTAGCATGAAAGATAAATTCAAGACAAGAGAGTCAAATGAGGGAGTGTGTTTCTATAGAAAGGCTCTATCATCAAACCCTAGAATAAAATGGCCCTAAGTGTAGATGACCTAGGCCTGGGACGTCTTCTCCTTCTTGAGCTCAAAACAGGCTCGGCTAGCAAAGGGAGAAAAGGAGAAAGGAGTGTAGCTACGACTAGGCTCTCTTTTTCCTCTTCAATGGCTGAAAATCTCTCTATCAGGGAACATGAGACAAAGACCTACTTGTGTGCTTGTCACCTAGGGTTTTTGTTTAGAAATAATCATAAATACATGCAATAAATTAAATTACAACTATTCATTCAAGAAGTTTTGCAGAAAAATACTTACAATTCACCAAGAAATAAGTGTGCAAACCCTAGTTGTAACACCTTCCTTCAAGAGAGAAACCAAAATATGCCAAAAATTGTCTTCCTTCAACAAGTGTGCCTCACTAAATCAACCAAAACCTTAGAATAAGGTGCACATTTCAGACTTCACCAAGTGGTGAGTGAAAGATGATGATAAAATGAGGATCAAAATCCTCAATATATACTGTATTAATGACCTAATTTTACTTTTTAGGTCATAAAAAGGATGACAAGGCCATAATGTCAAAATAATATTGTTTTTACATTAAATGCTAAGTAAAAACCCTAATTAAGTAGAAAAGAGAGTGAAATCCCCTTCAAGGGAGGCACTAGCCCTTTCTAGGGAAAATGAGACATCCAGGAGCAAACCATTAGCCCCCCAGGGGCCTCTCGAGCATGCCACACGTGCCACTTCTACCCAGTCTGCCTCCAAAAGCGTCCATGAAGGTGGATGATTTCATGGTGAATACAGGGACAAACTAAGACATCCAAGGCTAGTGTTCCACTGAAAAGGGGTCATTCCCCCTAGGTCTAGTTCTGTCAGAGTGTCTCTGGTGGAACATCCTCTTCCTCTCTGGTGAAAAACCATTGATAAAGCTCTGTCCTATCGCTCCCCCCTAATGAGGTCTTAGCATCCATCTGGTGGTCTCTTCATCCCCATCGACGTCTGAACTAGTCATCTCCCCATGTGTACCGGTTCAAATGATACCTGTCAATCGGTCATGGTCCCGCACATCAAAAGCTATGCCCTCCATGGGCTCATCAGTCACAGGGATCATAGTAATGTCAATCACATCTCATCATCAATATTATTAAACATATGCATAAAACCCCTAATACATCAGTCAATAGCTCAAAAATATTACAAAAACCTGTAATACAATATTAGATAAAAGGACAAGGCATCCTATTGGGCTAGTGTCCACAAGAAAAGGAAAGTTTCCAGAAAGATCTCATCCAAGCCATGTAAGTGAGGTGATGTGGCTAGGGGATGTCCAAACATGTGGGTGTAGTGAGGGATAAAGATGCATAAGTGTTACCTGTGGATGCCTTTGTAGAAGGCGATATGTACCTGTCATGGATGCATTTTTTCCAAGCCCATTCTTGCCTTTATTATTTTTATTCTTGTTTTATTCTTTTATTTGATTTTTTTGTTCAAGAACTAACCAAGGGACACTGTCTTGGCATGGTGACCATAGCTGACAACATTAACCACAAATAATTTCACAGAGATGAGAAGGTTGGCTCGTGATGAGACCCCCTTTCCCTTGGACATGCAACCAAAGGTCACTGCCCTAGCGTGGTAACCAGATGGTGGAAATGTCATACTTTTAGGTACCCATGGAACTAATAGGTTGTCTCGTGATGATACCCCCTATCCTCTGACTAGGTCTTGTTTTTTTATTTTCTGGGTCCCTCTTGTTTCTTGCTGAGAGGTTTTTTACTGCCTTCTCAGGGATCCCTAGGCGAAGCATCTAAAGGTTTTATTTTTAGGATTTTGTGTTTTACCAGCTGCTTTTACCTTCTAGGCCTTTAGCCCCTTCTTCCCATGAGATAAGGTGCAATCTTGTAAATATATCATCCCAATGCCTGGAAAAGGGGAATGGGATAAATGAGCAGGAGATAAGATGAAACAGTGGTGCTATGATGGGAGAAGACGCTGGATTTTCATAAATTCCCCCAGTGGCAAACCAAGACCTATGGGCACAGGCTTGCTAGGGCACCCTGTCAATTTCCCAAAGCATGGTCAAGTGGGCTAATGTAAGATCCAAGCAGTTGTTAGAGAGAAAAGGAATCAGATGCATATATTTAAAGGTTTCAATGATCAAAAGTGACATGTACCATGATACCTGGACCAATTACCTCATGGAGCAAGAACCTCTTCTGATACATGATCAAGTCTATGGTGATGGATGTTGTTGTTACTGACAAGACAAAAGATGATGTATGAAGAAAAGGTGGGCCCTCCGAGGCCATTCTCAGGTCAATCCTGCTCTCGGTACTCCATGTCTAGGACTTGTGGGCCTCGAGACATGATCTCCTAGTTATCCCTAAAAGGTGGGGATAACATCTGGCTCCAACTCGGGGACATGTGCTCACCTTAGAGAGCATCAGAACCTTAGCATCTCTAGCATAACCTGCAGACCTACTCAATCTCGATAGAAATATCAGTAACAAAATTGGGGTGGTAATGCCAACCAAACATACATAGCTATATATACTAAAATAAAGCAATCAATGAGTAAGAAGATGAAAGCAAACTTCTTACCTGTACTTACCTGTTGGCTGGAATGTTGGGTGTAGTCAAACAGGAAGTGAAGCCAATCTAGCAACGTTCCTCAATACCTGGATTTATGCTTCATCATAAACCAAAATAGTGATAAATCAAGCACAAAAATGTCATGGGTTAGAATATATATCATATCATCGAAAATCTCAAAGTCTAACTCATGGAGGCGGGTGGGAGGGATAAAATCCTTCTAAGTCAATCTCTGAGGAAGGTATTCAATCCACTCCAAGAAAGGGTCATGAAAATTCCAAGGTTCAGAAAAATGACTCAAAGGTCCTATAAGATGGCTACTTAGGACATCCTCAAGCTCTGAAATCAAGGAAAAGATCAACAAAGATCTAGCAGACGACTCGCAAACTATCAAGGGAAAGTTGAGAAACTGAGATAACGAACTCAAAATTTCAATATCCAACCAACCCTTGGAGTCTAGGGTTTTCCTAAGAGGAAAATCAACATAAAAATATATACTTCCCAACTACACCTTTAATGGAAAAGCAAGGTAAAGTAATAACAGGTGGTTGGAGTAAAAAGTCATGAGAATCCTTCTTCAGGCAAACAATGTTCCTACTCCTATCAAAATCCGAGCATAGTGGTGGTTGATAGTCATCTTCATGGGGTAAATCTAAGTGCTCAGAGGAGTACTCATCAAAGGCCTCAAGGTAAGACCAAAAATCATCAGGCAAATATTGTACTTGGTCAACCTTGGGTTTTTGGGGAGCATCGGTAAAAATATCATCTCCTTGTTGCTACTGGTCAAGATTTTGTTGTGATAAATGTGAAGGCAACACTTGAAGATGACTATTTATGTCATAGATAGGATCCATATCATAATCAACTACATCCCACGTACATATCCCAACATGTATGAACTCATCAAAATCAGGTATTTTAGTATCAGTATCATAACATGGAGGATTTGAAACATTCAAAAGCTCACCCATTTCCTCCTCTTTTTCCAAATCATAAAGTAGACAATTACCCAAATTTTGGAGAGGATGGTAACTTACTTTTTCTTCTTGTGCAAAATCTTCGAGGACTTGGGTACCTTTAACATGCATTACTATCTTATCCTCATGAGTAGCTCCTTCTTCTTTGGTCGTGCAACAAGGAATATCCTCTTCATTTGGGGCTTCCAATTCTCCATCACTCTTTGAATCATGAAACAAGGTATCATCAAAATCCTGAAAAGGAAGGAAACTAACCTTATTGTGTTGTTGTTGTGTAGGTGGAGAAGTCTTATGGATCGCTTCATCAAGAGGAAGAGGTCATGATGATACTTCGTTATTGGGTTCCGACTCCTCAACTATTTCTTCAGCAATCCCTCATCGATCTGTGGTTTGTTCCCTTTCTTCTTGGAGATCAATGATGAAGCTCTCAAGGGTAAACAAATTCTCTCCATTGATAGTACTTAAGGTAAAGAGGCATCCTGTATCAAATGAGGAGATATTCTCCTCAATCACTGCAGCCATGTAGTAAGCTTCATCGAGCGTCCTTGGGGCTATCTTATTAAGAGGGAAACTTAGGTATCCCAAAAGTGCACAAGTAAAGAGATGGACCAGGTATCTCTCCAAGTAAAGAGTGGTTGAGAAAATTTTCATGACCATGTCTTCAGCATAATCATCGATAGGGTAGAATAGGAAGAAGTTCCATAAATTTCTTATATGATAGTAAGCTCTTTCTCTATCACCACCACTGAATCCAGGGAGAAAATTTATGTATTAAAAGGGCATTTTTTGAGGGAAACCTGGGATGTTATTCATATCTAAAGGCTTGTAATTCCCAGGATCCCATTGTGAAGTCATTTTTGGCTTCGTCATCAGTGGAGTCGCTAGATAGTTTTCTTGAAACTATCAAAGAAATAGGGAAAACACCCTAGTGGACTTGTTGAGTAAGCTTGTAAGATAAGGCTCTAAGTCAAGGCTTACCGAAAAGATTTGTCATCTGAGGAGAATTGACTCAGTGTTCCCCAGCAATGGTGCCAAAATGTTATCCCACAGTTTGTCGCTAGGAAAAAAGGCTATAAAGTAGAGGTGATCAAAATCTGGACCAGGGGTCAAATTTTAGCTCAAAAATCAACGTTCTCGGAATTGCCTCAAAATGAACGTGAGCGTAGCCCTCGTCGTCACGAACCCAACGCAACTCATTTCATCTCAAACGGACGTCGGGAGCGAAAGATATAGAGATCTGTTCGGAAAGTCAAACAGGTAAAAAAATGTTGACTGGGCAGTCCGTACGGTCCGTACAGGATGATGTGGCAGGGCCATACATCCATATGCTTATGTGGCAGAGTTGATGTGGCTGACATTTGGGTGAATAATATCTTGACACGTGGCATGGTTTTTGGCAAATGATTGGGTGCCACGTGGCCCAGTCATGGGCTGCCACGTGGCACCCCATAATTGGCTATTGATTTTGGAGTTATGTGTAAAATATGTTGGAGGCCGTGGGGTTCGACCCCTGGACCTCCCTCCACTATACAACGCTTTAAAAAACCTCCGCTAGCCAACATGTCGTTGCTTACTCCTTGTAATGGATACAAATTTCATTTTATTTATGGTTGATTGCTGTATTAAGTGGAAAAGGGGGGCAGGTCGGGGCCTAGCCCCGACCTGTGGTTCCATGGTTGTGGTTACATAACATATAACCATGTGTTTTAAATGCGTGTGGGTGTATATAATATAACCCATAGTTTTTGTAACCGGTGTATAATAATATGCCACTCCATTGTATATGTGCGGGGTTTGATATGACCCGCAGTTATTTGCACTATACACGACCATGCCACATATCGTTTAACCCCTGACCATTGGCACGTGGGTTCTATTGACAGCCACGGTTACATTGTAATTCATATGACCCCGACCTGGAGCACGAGAATTGGCTATACGGTTTGAAAACGGTGTTAACCACTTTTTATCAAAGCGCGAGGTCACATGGCCATACGCCCAGGTGCCGAGGCGGTTAGGGGCTGGAGGCACCTTAACCGTCCTATAGTTTGCACCATTGGCGCGGTTGCACCCGGTGCTAGGTTTTAACGCGTTTTGGGAGCGTGTTCTTGGTTCATGCACACAGAGGTGCGTTTTGTAGAGCCAGTTTCAGAAAGCTTGAAGGAAGAAAATGGAGGAGGCCTAACTTCTTCATCTTTTGGCCGTTTGAGGTGTCGTAAAAGCCCAGATAGGGGTTTTGGGATGTGCTGTATCCATTGGTGCTATTATCAAAGCCATTTGAAGACTTATTCTGCAAGTGTTTCACCACTGAAGTTTCAGCAAGCTCCAGGGAGCTTGAAGCCCTCATTAATCGAGGACATGGTTTGGTGAGCCTATGTTTGTTTTCTGTGATTGAATAATCATTTTTGGCTAATTGATATGCTCTGAACACATTGGGACAGGTTTTAGAGGCTGTTGAGGACTTTTACAGGTGTTTTTTCCAAAGAGAAGCTCAAGGAAGCTTATGGCCAGATGTAGAAGAGATCATGCCCGGATGAGCCATGATCCGTTTTCAGAGTTCTATTAGTCATTTTTGGGGTTTTTATGTATTCTAATCTCAATGGTACAATCTGTTTTTTGATTGGAGTTGAGCAGCAGCTTGTAAAAGAACTTTTGACAAATTAATCCCAGAGAGCCAAGTCCATTGATGGAGGCTCAAGGAGATGTAGCCTGGAGGGGGGTGAACTCCTTTATCAACTTGTTCTTGTTGTGAGTTTGATGGTTTATTTGCTGCAAGTTGTGTTGCTATGTATTTGTTTTAAGTACATAATTAACCATTTACAAGAACATTTCCTCATACATAAACATTTAAAGGAAGAAGCATGAACTTAACACATAAGTTTATATTGCATATTTTAACACATGAAGCAAGGTCCTGTAAAGTTT
>ML785447.1:585806-611901 GCA_009831015.1 Picea engelmannii
CCAAAGTCGAGGAGACAAGGGAAAAAGTTCTGAGCATAAACTTTGTTTCAAGTTCACCTCCTCAAGAAGGCTTTAAAGGTGAAAGTTCAAGAACTTTTGTTGAAAGTTCAATCCCTCCAGCATGCAAGGCTTGTGTTCAAGATTAATGAAAATGTATGAAACGAAAAAGTTGTGACAGTGATGAGGACAAGAACACTATTGATGGTTTTCCAAGGAGAGCTTGTAACTCTTCAGATTCACCTCCTCAAAGAGGCGATAAAGGTGAATGTTCAAGGTATAATTCTGCTTATCATTCAGTTGCTTTTGATTATGTTAAGCATAATAACTTTGTATGCAAAAATGGAAGAAAGAATCCATGTACGTATTGTGGTTTGTATAACCATCATGTTTCCAAGTGTTGGAAAAGATTAACCGCTTTCAGGAAATTTTCTAAGCAAAGACAGTGTGAAACGAGGATGCAAAAGATTTGCACTCATTGTCAGAAGTGGGGTCATCTCATTGACCAATGTTGGACGTTGCATCCAACTATTCATCCACAGCCTAAGAAGCAGTTGGATAAGGATATTGGAAAGAATGGAATAGGAGATTCCATCATCGATGTGAGTCCAGATGATTCACAAGAGGACGATGTTCAACAAAAAAAGTCACCGTTGAGTTGGCTTGGTAAGAAATGGTTGGATTTCTTGAGCAAGTGAGGCTTGCATTTGTTTGTTGTAAATGCACTTTTCAGTGTTATGTGTGCATTTATGGGAAGCATGATAAGTTGCAGCCATTTATATTTTTTGTATTCAACTCTTAAGTACCCATATGTTTTTGGGTTGTACTTATGTTTGTACTGGAAGGAGAGTTGAAGAGTCATGAACATGCATTTGTTTTTATGTATGTGTAAGCAGTGAACCTGGTGATGGTTCATCATGAGTGATTCATGATTGTTACATGATTACGTATCATGTTTGTAGACTTGTCAGTTTGGGAAGGTTGATAGTTCGAATAATTCTCGACTGGTGTTGATGATTTTCTGACGACTATGTTGTGTCGATTATGTTGTTCGACTTGTGTTTAGTCGATGGTGTTTATTGACTTGAAAGTTTATTTTGAGTACACCATGATGCAAGAAAATGCCATGTACTTTGATGTAGTACAAGATGCGACATTTTGTTTGAAGAGAAAAAGATTTTGTTTCCATCGTTTTTTTTTCAATCTTGTATGATTTGTTTTCAAGATTGATGGTTTTCTTGGCTTGTGACAAGATGTCGCAGGAAGGTTTTTGCAGCCATTGGAGAGATGATTTTGTTGACGCCAAAGAGTTCAAAAGAGGGACTTTATTCTCAGTGGGAAGGTTGGCATTCTTCCAACCACAGAGAGAGCAGTGGGTCAGCAGCAGCCAGAGAGCAGTGGTTGAAGGACATAGCTAGTTGCAGTGCACGGCATGTCAAAGTATTCAGGTGATTGTCGAAAAGATTTTGATATAACTTGAAAGCAGACAGATAAGCTTTTGTGGGTCCAAAAGCCTTTCAGTGGGAAGGTGTGATCAAAATCTGGACCAAGGGTCAAATTTTAGCTCAAAAATCAACCTTCTTGGAATTGCCTCAAAACGAACGTGAGCATAGCCCTCATCGTCATGAACCAAACGCAACTCATTTTGTCTCAAACGGACGCCGGGAGCGAAATATATAGTAATCTGTTCGGAAAGTCAAATAGGTAAAAAAATGCTGACTGGGCAGTCCGTACGGTCTGTACAGGATGATGTGGCAGGGCCGTACATCCGTATGATTATGTGGTAGAGTTGATGTGGCTGACATTTGGGCAAATAATATTTTGACACGTGGCATGGTTTTTGGTAAATGATTGGGTGCCACGTGGCCCAGTCACGGGCTGCCACGTGGCACCCAGTAATTAGCTATTGATTTTGGAGTTATGTGTAAAATATGTTGGAGGCCGTGGGGTTCGACCCCCAGACCTCCCTCCACTATACAATGCTTTAACAAACCTCTGCTAGCCAACATGTCGCTGCTTACTCCTTGTAATGGATACGAATTTCATTTTATTTATGGTTGATTGTTGTATTAAGTGGAAAAGGGGGGCGGGCCGAGGCCTAGCCCCGACCTGTGGTTCCATGGTTGTGGTTACATAACATATAACCATGTGTTTTAAATGTGTGTGGGTGTATATAATATAACCCATATTTTTTGTAACCGGTGTATAATAATATGCCACTCCATTGTATATGTGCGGGGTTTGATATGACCCGCGGTTATTTGCATTATACACGACCATGCCACATATCGTTTAACCCCCGACCATTGGCGCGTGGGTTCTATTGAGAGTGACGGTTACATTGTAATTCATATGACCCCGACCTGGAGCGCGAGAATTGGTTATACAGTTTCAAAATGGTGTTAACCACTTTTTATCAAAGCGCGAGGTCACATGGCCATACGCCCAGGTACCGAGGCGGTTAGGGGCTGGAGGCACCTTAACCGTCCTACGGTTTGCACCGTTGGCACGGTTGCACCCGGTGTTGGGTTTTAATGCATTTTGGGAGCGTGTTCTTGGTTCATGCACACAGAGGTGCGTTTTGTAGAGCCAGTTTCAGAAAGCTTGAAGGAGGAAAATGGAGGAGGCCTAACTTCTTCATCTTTTGGCCGTTTGAGGTGCCGTAAAAGCCCAGATAGGGGTTTTGGGACATGATGGATCCATTGGTGCTATTATCAAGGCCATTTGAAGACTTATTCTGCAAGTTTTTCACCATTGAAGTTTCAGCAAGCTCCAGGGAGCTTGAAGCCCTCATTAATCGAGGACATGGTTTGGTGAGCCTATGTTTGTTTTCTTTGATTGAATAATCATTTTTGGCTAATTGATATGCTATGAACACATTGGGACAGGTTTCAGAGGCTGTTGAGGACTTTTACAGGTGTTTTTTCCAAAGAGAAGCTCAGGGAAGCTTATGGCCACATGTAGAAGAGATCATGCCCGGATGAGCCATGATCCGTTTTCAGAGTTCTATTAGTCATTTTTGGGGCTTTTATTTGTTCCGATCTCAATGGTACAGTCTGTTTTTCCATTGGAGTTGAGAAGTAGATTGTAAAAGAACTTTTGACAAATTAATCCCAGAGAGCCAAGTCCATTGATGGAGGCTCAAGGAGATGTAGCCCGGAGGGGGGTGAACTCCTTTATCAGCTTGTTCTTGTTGTGAGTTTGATGGTTTATTTGCTGCAAGTTGTGTTGCTATGTATTTTTTTTAAGTACATAACTAACCATTTACAATAACATTTCCTCATACATAAACATTTAAAGGAAGAAGCATGAACTTAACACATAAGTTTATATTGCATATTTAACACATGAAGCAAGGTCCTGTAAAGTTTATTTTAATGAAGTAGGGGTGCTTGCATAACATAACAAGTCAGCCTTCTATTTTCAGATCAAGAGGGCCAAACTAGCGTAACAGGAACCTATCCCACCCAATGTCACCACGATGGGATGGTTCTTTCTCTTTAGGGAGGTGAGGCCCAAGGGAGATGTCCCCAGTGACCTAGGGCTTTGAAGAGGCTAAAGGATAATTAGACAATGACAAGTTTCTCCCTTCACAGATCACCACTGAAACAGATAGTCCGGCTTATAGCCAACAAAGATAACCAAGTAGAATCCATGCCTGAGAACAAAGCAACAATAAACTGATATGTGTAGGCTCTAGTTAGTACTTCATATATATCAAAGACCATCTGAAATTCAATATGAGCGATTTTAAAGTAAATGTTGACGAAGTCAATGTCTACAAAATAGCAATAAAATAATGTCACTTCACCAATAAATACTAGAATGATATGGCATTCAATGTAATAAACCAACACTTTACTTAATTAATGCCTCTAACTACCATTCAATTTCTCATAAGATGAAACGTTGCTACAATGAAGATGAAATATCCAATAATGACGTCAGCAACTTGGGGCTAGTAGGGTTAGTGTAGTTAGGGCTTCAATTCAAAAGCTTTGAGAGTGTTTAGATCAAGTTCTACTTCAATGTTTGAGGTGTTAGATCAGTGCCTTAGGGTTTAATGGAGTCAAGAGTGAAGGATGCATAGGTTGAAGGAGGATGGCTAAGGACTGGAGGGAAGAGCTCTGAAGTGCTGCTATTGTAGGGCCTCAGAGACAAAACCCTAGGGGAGAGAGGATCACTCTGGTGTTGCTATGGAAAGGCCTCATGCTCTCTCCTCCTTCCTTAGATGGAAAAAATGGAAAGCATGAAAGATAAAGTCAAGACAAGAGAGTCAAATGAGGGAGAGTGTTTCTATATAAAGGCTCTATCATCAAACCCTACAAGAAAATGACCCTAAGTGTAGATGACCTAGGCCTGGGATGTCTTCTCCTTCTTGAGATCAAAACAGGTACGACTAGCAAAGGGAGAAAAGGAGAAAGGAGTGTAGCTACGGCTAGGCTCTCTTTTTCCTCTTCAATGGATGAAAATCTCTCTATCAGGGGACATTAGACAAGGACCTACTTGTCTGCTTGTCACCTAGGGTTTTCTTCCAGCAATAATCATAAATGCATGCAAGAAGAAATTAAACTACAACCATTTATTCAAGAAGTTTTGCAGAAAAATACTTACAATTCACCAAGAAATAAATGTGCAAACCCTAGTTGTAACACCTTCCTTCAAGAGAGAAACCAAAATATGCCAAAAATTGTCTTGCTTCAACAAGTGTGCCTCACTAGATCAGCCAAAACCCTAGAATAAGGCACAAATTTCAGACCTCACCAAGTGGTGACTGAAATATGATGATAAAATGAGGATCAAAATCCTCAATATATACTGTATCAATGACCTAATTTTACTTTTTAGGTCATAAAAAGGCCGACAAGGCCATAATGTCAAAATCATATTGTTTTTACATTAAATTCTAAGTAAAAACCCTAATTAAGTAGAAAAGAGAGTAAAATCCCCTTCAAGGGAGGCACTAGCCCTTTCTAGGGAAAATGAGACATCCAAGAGCAAAACGTTGCCCCCCCAGGGTCCTCTCCAACATGCTGCACGTGCCATTATTTCCCAGTATGCCTCCAGAAGCATCCATGAAGATGGATGACATCATGGTGAAGATGGGGATGTCCTAAGCCTTCCAAGGCTAGATTTCCACTGAAAAGGGGTCATTCCCCCTAGGTCTAGTTCTGTCAGAGTGGCTCTGGAGGAACATCCTCTTCGTCTCAGGTGAAAAACCCATGATCAAGATTTTTCCTATCTCTCCCCCCTAATGGGGTCTCAAAATCCATCTGGTGGGATATTCATCCCCATAGAGGTCTGAACTGGTCATCTCCCCATGTGTACCAGGCCAAATGGTACCTGTCCATCGGGCATGGTCCTGCACATCAAAAGTTACGTCCTCCATGGGCTCATCAATCACAAGGATCATAGTAATGTCAATCACATCTCATCATAAATATTATTAAACATATGCATAAAACCCCTAATACATCAGTCAATAGCTCAAAGATATTACAAAAACCTGCAATACAATATTGGAGAAAAGGACAAGGTGTCCTATTGGGCTAGTGTCCACAAGAAAAGGAAAGTTTCCAGAAAGATATCATCCAAGCCATGTAAGTGAGGTGATGTGGCTAGGGGATGTGAAAACATGTGGGTGCAGTGAGGGATAAGGATGCATAAGCGTTACCTGTGGGTGCCTTTGTTGAAGGCGAGCTGTACTTGTCATGGATGCATTTTTTCCAAGCCCATTCTTGCCTTTATTCTTTTTATTCTTGTTTTATTCTTTTATTTGTTTTTTTTGTTCAAGAACTAACCAGGGGGCACTACCTTGGAATGGTGACCAGAGCTGACAACGTTACCCACAAATACTTTCACAAAGATGAGAAGGTTGGCTCGTGATGAGACCCCCTTTCCCTTGGCCATGCAACCAAAGGTCATTGCCCTGGCATGGTAACCAGATGGTGACAATGTCATACTGTTAGGTACCCATGGACCTAATACATTCTCTCATGATGAGACCCCCTATCCTCTGATCAGGTCTTGTTTTGTTATTTGTCGGGTCCCTCTTGTTTCTTGCTGAGAGGCTTTTTACTGTCTTCTCGAGGATCCCTGGGCGAAGCATATCGAGGTTTTATTTATAGGATTTTGTCTTTTACCAGCTTCTTTTACCTTCTAGGCCTTTAGCCCCTTCTTCCCATGAGATAGTTTGCAATCCTGTAAATAGGTCAGCCCAATGCCCAGACAAGGGGAATGGGATAAATGAGCAGGAGATAAGATGAAACAATGGTTCTATGATGGGAGTGGACAATGGATTTTTAGAAATTCCCCCAACGACAAACCAAGACCTATGGGCATAGGCTTGATAGGGCACCCTGTCAATTTCCCAAAGCATGGTCAAGTGGTCTAATGTAAGATCCAAGCAGTTGTTAGAGATAAAAGGAATCAGATGCATATATTTAAAGGTTTCAATGATCAAAAGTGACACATACCATGATACCTGGACCAATTACCTTATGGAGCAAGAACCTCTTCTGATACAGGATCAAGCCAATGGTGATGGATGTTGTTGCTATTGACAAGACAAAATATGATGAATGAAGAAAAGGCAGGCCCTCCGGGGCCATGCTCAGGTCAATCCTGCTCTCGGTACTCCATGTCTAGGACCTGTGGGCCTCGAGACATGATCTCCTACTTATCCATAAAAAGTGGGGATAACAAGAGACAATGTGCCCAAGTAGCTTTCGCTTGGCAATGCCAAAAATATACTTAGATGGATTTAAAGAAATATTGAATTTCCTCCATCGCATGAGAATCTTTCTAAGATGACTGAAATTATCTAATCGGTTTTTAGAATACACAATTAAGTCATCAAGGTAAATCTGAATAATTTTGTTGATCAAATTGTCAAAAGCTATTTCCATAGCTCTTTGGAAAGTGGCACCTACATTAGATAAGACAAAAGGCATACGTTCATAAATGAAAGTGCCCCAACGTGTAATAAAAGTGATTTTATATTTATCTCTCATTTTTACCTTGTTCTAATTTTAACTGGCAAAACCGTCAAGTAGGGACATCATCTGTGACCTTGAAACTTGCTTCAAAATCATTTCCATATTAGGGAGAGGAAAATGGTCTTTTATATTGTCCCTATTTAATGTGCTAAAATAAACACATAATCTAATATGACTAGTTTCTTTTCGAACGGGAACCAAATTAGAAACCCACTCATAATACTTAACAGGGAAAATTATCCTAGCCTTCAAGATTTTTTCCAACTCCTTTCGAATAGTTTCATCCAGTGCAAGGTTAATGAGTCTTTTTCTTTTCCTAACTGGTTTTATGCCCTCCTTGATAGGAATGGAAGGATGTATAAGAGAAGGATCAAAACCATGAATATCCTCACAAGACCAAGAAAAAACATCTCAAAATTCACTAAGCAACTCAGTGAACATCAATTTTTCTTCATCAGAACATTGGGAACCTATCTTAACATTCTTTGGACAGTCGAGCATCCCAATGTTCAAAGAAATGGTTTCACCCACTTTCCTTTTCGACTCCTCTTATTTATGTTTTTATTTTTTTCCTACATCACTCGATGAAAATGAACTTTCTAGAGGAGTCAAGCCCTTCGAAATTTTGTTGTCTTCCATTGATATAATTTCCTTAGGCTTATAAGTTTCATTTTAAATGAAAGCACAAATGCTCTCATCACTAGGGAATACCTTCCATGACTCTACATTGTCATGTATATGTGGACGATACAAATATTAAAAAGTGCAATCAGATCTTTGTGGCAGAAGTTGTCGAGTAGGAGAGGTAGCAAAAATAGCTAACCTCTCAGTCATTGAGTTCAATTCCCTTTTAACATGAGTGATGTTGAAATATAGCAAGTTCAAGTTAAGTTCCCAAATAGTTTGGGTGTAAAATTTCATTAACTTTTTTCTAGGAGAATATATCTTATGTACAAGGTTTACAAGTTCAAAATCCCCTAAAACTGTAAGGTGACGACAACCTAAATTATAGGCATTTTCAATGCCTAGCAATAACGCTTCAGATTCGGTGATGTTGTTAGTGCAAGAAAACTATAGCCTATAGGAAAAGTTGTGAATTTTACCCACATGAGAGTAAAAATAATACCATCTTTGTTTCCTTCATTGGAGCATGAACCATCAAAGTGCATATGCCACATCCCATCCTCTATGTAGATTTGTTCCAAGGTAGTGTTGTCCTCATCTGCAAAGATGGAATACACTCCTAGGTCCTCTTCGATATAATTTACATTAGGTTGTGAAATGATTTCTATATAAGGTGGTATTCTTCCCTCCCTTAGTTCTATAATGTTTTTCCCATTCCGAGGAATGGGTAAGTGTGTCCCATCGAGTGAGAGGTATCCACCTGTCAACGCTTTCCAATATCTTCCTAAGATGATTGAGTAATTACTCACTGGCATATCAATTACTTGAATATTAAGGATTGTCCTTATTTCAGGATGCAAGCACAAAACCAAGGTCACATCCTAGATTTCACCTATGGTATATTGCTATAAACTATTATAAGAGAGAATTCTTCTGGAATTTTCATTTGTGCAAGACAATCCTAGCTCTTCCATAATAATCTTTGACATTAGACTTGGGCCCAAACCGTCGTCAATGAGACAACAATGGGATATTTTGTCCATAATATTTACAGAAATAAAAAAACGGGGGGTTTTTTATAGGGTCTCTAAAATTATGTACACCTACTTTATTTATAGTTGAGTCCTCTTCATCTACCTCTTCAGAGAGGTTGGCTACAATGGAAGATTTTCATTCCATGAAATGTTTCAGATGCTTTTGTTGATCACGGACGACAACCATGTCCATAAGGGTAGCATCAGCTTTAATATTAGCCAATTGATTGAGAATGTTGTATTTAGAAGAGGGAAGAGGGGAGGTAGTTCCTTGACTGTTAGGATATTTAGAAACCTAAACCATAGCAGCTGGTGAAGATGAGTTTGGGCTAGAATAAGTGTGAGGAGGATCATATTTACCTTCCAGATCATAGCATTTATTCCCAGTATTTATGATCATAACATCCTCTGGCTCCGTAAAATCTAGAACAACAATAGTAGTTTCAGGCCTTTTACCAAATATTTTGTCTCTGGCACTCTTCTTTACCTCACACGTACTTTCATCATGGTGTTCCTCGAAAAAGTTACACCAAATACGAGGCATGATGGATTTAGGTTGAAATTTATTTTCATTAGGATTCTTAAAGGGTGGTAAAGAAGAAGATGAGGCCCTAAGGTTAAGTGAAGAGACATTTCCTTTCTTCTCATATGCTATCATTCGATTATTCATGTCTTGTACAAGCTGTAAGAGGGCAGATATGTCCATCTGTTTAACTGAGTCTCTGTTAGGAAGACCTGTTCATTCAAGTTGTTCTTCATACTCTAAAAAAGTATGCAAAGAGGAACCAAGGTTATCAATAGATTTTTCCTCAATCCTATGATGGTAGGGGGAAGGTAGAGTGTTATAGTAATGCATAAAAGCGGCTTGGTTCTAAGGGAGAATGAGTTCAGGAATTTGGTTATATAATTTGGTGAAACACAAGTTGAAAGACTTGATAGTTTCACCGTATTTATAATAAATGTTATTGTACTCCCGTAACTACTCGGTTGGGCTCTTGGACTTCCCATAGGTAGACTTGAACCAATAGACTAAATCCTCCCAAGTGGAAAGATTCTTGGGAGGAAGATCAAAGAAATCGGTCGCTACCTTCCCTTCAAGGGAATTAAGAAACAAGCACATACAAGTGTCATTGTCATTGGATCCTATGTTATGAAAGGCATTAGAAAATGCCATCAAATGTTCATCTGTAGTGACTGTATTATTCCCTGAAAACCTAGGGAGATTCTATTTGAATTTAGGAAGTGGACGAGTAGAAGGTGCTAGTTTAAGAGGTTAGGAAACATTCCATAGAGTAGTTGTAGCATCTTCTTCAAACTAAAAAATCCCATACTTTTTTATGACTTTGGCGGGGTTTATAGTAGATTGGATAGGGACTTGATGACTATACAAGATACCAATCATTGACCATGTTGAAGGTTTAGATGAAGAAGCACCTCTAGTGCCACCAGAGCCACCACTGGATGCCATCTTGTGAATGATTGGTAAGGGAGAGAAATACAAACTAGCTGAATCAGACAAAGTTCTCCTTATAGTACTTTTTTCAACTAACAAAACAATGTTTCTTCTTCCTATTTCAGCAATAAGGTTGATCTCAGGTGATAAAAATATTCTTCTCCTAGAGATTGGAGGGTTTAAGTACATGAAAAGAAGATCAAAACTGTAGGAAAAATAAAATCTATGGTTGATTCCTAGGTTGTGTTTTCCTAGCTTCCCAACATTCTCAGACACTTATGTCTTGTCCAATCACTGCCCATGAGCGTTCAAGCTCAACCCGGATATTAGCGGTCTCTAAGATGGTATTAAACAAGGTTAAAGCAATGTTGGTCTGATATTTAAGACCGGGATCAATATTGGGTTGCCTTGCAACAGGTACAGTCATGAAGAAAATAAATAGTCAAAGAATCAAAAGAAAAAACATAAATATATTCAATGATAATCAAGCATACAATAAACCAGAAAGATATGGAAGATCTCCCCCATATGGTCTCCAAATAAATGTTGAGGAAAATATATGAATTTATCTTACTCAATCATTTTCAAATATTTCTTGGCTAAGGCAAGATATTAGGGAATGTTACCCTATGTTTATAGCCTCAAAATGTATTTCCCAATCCACAAGTATTAATTACAAGGGCTTATGCCGATTTTTTTAAATACAAATATTTTTGCAAAATATAACATTTTTATATAATTTTCTGAACATATACAGATTGCAGAAAGTAAATGTGGAGATCAAAAGAAAACAAAATAACCAAGTCACAGATTAACATAGATGAGACAGAATAGCAATCACTTTATTTCATTCCAAGAAATCAAAAGTATCCTTCTTACAAAAATCCCTGTGGGGGCATGGACCAAGGTCAAACTTAGATATCCCCGATAAAAACCATACAAAAGGACTTTGACAAGAAGCAAAAACTAAACTTTAAAATATGGATCAAATTTCCATAGATTGTTGCCCACTTGACTCTGCACAATATCCTTTATCATTCATGAAACTCAATTCATAAAAACACAAGTCTACATAGACTATCAAAGATAGATCAACACCTATGAAAACAAGCATCTGAATGATATGGTTCAGCTTTGAACCTTGAAGTCTACAATAGGACCCTTAGTATGCTTTCTTCTTCTATTCTCCTCTTGTTCTTCCTTCTCATTTGGATTTTATGCATTCCAAATTAGTTGAAGTAGTTCAAATACCACATTTAGTTAAGTTAAATAAAAATTAACTAATTTAAGTTTAGGGGAAGTAATAATAATAATAATAATAATTAAGGGTCGTTTTATTAAATAATAACTAAGGAAGTGGGACCCCTCGTGACTCCCTTTTATTTATTAACAAGAATAAACATAATTAGACAACCGATTAAACACATGCCTCCTAGTGGCTCCCATAATTATTTCCACAATTTGAAATTTAAATATAAAAAATATTTCAAATTATATCCAAAACATGTAAATATCCACAATATCCCAAAAAATAGTTTGGTGTCCAAAACTTTTTGCAGTTCACTGTCCTCAACAAATCAATTATAAACAAATAAACCAAAATCCATATTTCCACTTTGAGAGGAAATTCTTCCTTTGTCACCTATGTCCCCTTTGGACTTCCCAAAAATAGCCTTAGGTTGGGTGGAAGCTTGAGACTTGATCTCACTAATGACATGGGAGGAATCATCCCTCAAGTGCATATGGGAGGACACTGACTTTCTTGAATCACTTGAATAAGAGGAGGGGGAAGCAAGAGCTTTACCTTTGTCATGAACATGGTGAGCCTCGCTTTTTGATTCATTTTCTTGCATGGGAGGACTGTACAGGTGAGTGTGCAGGGGAAATTTGAGCATTTGGGTTTATAGGTGGAGGAAGAGGAGGTAATGACAAGTTTGGCCATCCACGATGGTGGGAGATTGGTGGGTGAGAAATATCCTCCCATCCATCATTCTCATAAACTTCAGGTTTCAAAGATACATGGAGAGGCACAGGGATACCATGAACATTTTTGGGTTGGAAGGGAGGCCTCTCTGGTATAGGCTAAACTATCCCTTGCTCAATCCAATTGAAAAAACTAGCTTGAAAAAGATGGTTCAACTCATGAGGATCGACATTGAAATGTATTGAGAATATGGGCCTTATAGGCCCTATGTTCCAGTTACCTCTTCCCCTATTGTTTTGGCCATGATTGCCTCTGTTGAAGAAGATCATCCTTTATTTAGAAATTATTAGCAACTAGCTCTTAACAAACCATACATGACATTCTCTTTATATGAAACAAAGTTTGGCATAGAAATTAACATAAGACCCATGCAATCCAATCCATAAAATTTATTTAATAATTTCCAAATGAGAAGGGGGTGAAAAGGATTCATGGGATATCTGAGGGGATTGTAATAAGAAAAAAAATGATATTATGACAGTAAGAACACGAGTACTGCTCGAAAATTCATTAAATAACTGATTGTGCAAAAAATATCAAAATATATCAACTGCCATCTATCTCTGTGTCATTTTTTTATCACTGTCATACAAAGTTTTAATTTTATTTTACTGAATAGTGCATGTAAAAAATGAATTTGGGATCGTGAGGAGGTTATAATGAGCGAAAAAGTCAGAAAATGAGAGGGAATAATACGGATATTGTTCATAAAATAAATTAAATCAACAACAATCATAACTTTGTTTCAATTTCAATCCAAAAAGCATCCACTTACAAGACCAAAAAAATTTAATTGTTCCTCAATTGCATACAAATTACTTGTTGTCTTCAATAAAACAATTTAATTTCCCAGAATTCTTCAATTTATATCAATCTATGAATCCTATATAATGACTATGCAAATAATTTCCATTTCCACAGTAACAACATAAGCATTCAAGCCACAATCTTGCATGCTCGAATGTTGATCTTTTATTTTTAAAACAAGCATAATATGCACAACGATTCCCATTATCTATATCCAATATTCATCCCTGGTAATCCAATAATAATAGACCCAGCACTAACCACCAACAATCAATTGTCATCAAACAATAATCAGGCCTGATTTAATCACCCACATGTCCCTTTTAAATCTAGATAGCATCAAGAGCATGTTCAATGAACCTATCATACTGATCCAGGAGGATCTTCATAGTCGACACATTTTCAGTCAGCTTCAAATACTGTCGACATTGTCTATTCAACAAAGAGCTCACATTGAGATTTCTGATGCATTTCGAATGAAGTCAATTGGACTTCACATGCTAGAGATATGTCTTGTTTAAATTTAGGGGAAAAATGGCATTGTAAAATGTTTAATACTTGAGATAGGGTTTTCATAATTATGTATTTTTCATTAATTAAAAGGGATTATTTGGTGCAAATCCATGTTGGCTTTCAATCCCTAGTCTCAAGGAGAGTCCTAAGGAGAGTTGAGATCTTCATGGATGGTTGAGAGATATTCTCAAACCAATCCCTTGAGATATTCCAAGATCCTAATTTAGTGGATCCTGAGAGATATTATCTCCATGAAAATCTTGATGTGGTTGAGATGGAGACATTATATAAACCTTTCTTGGGGGTCAAGAAGAGGGGGGAGAAAGAAAAGATCTTGTGGAAAGCTTATTGAGAGCGTATTGATTCAAAGGATGTCTTTGTAAAGGAGAAACAACTTATAGGCTTGTTTATGTAGCCCTTTTGAAGAAGAATCAATAAAGCAGATTCATGGGATTCAGGAATCCTGAGACGTAGCCAGGGGGTCTGGTGAACTCCATTATCATATTGTTGTCAATGTTGTATGTGTGATTTTGATGCATTCTCACTTGGTTAAGTAGATTTTTATTTGCATAAACATGCACAATAGTTTTGACAATTTGATGCTTTCATGTTAATGTATTCATTTATGAGGCATGGTTAATGAACCCTATTTCCCTTATTCACATGGAAATTTCATCAGTAAAATATCTTATTTCAAAGATTTGGATGTAGGAAGATTCTCACCAAGTTTTCAGATCAAGTAGTATCAGAGATGGTCTGACCAGTTTTGCAGATTGTGAATATCACCATGGGCAAAGGAGTGAAGAAAACATAAAGACTCCAAGAATTAGAAGAGATAAATCACAGCATTCAAGCTGAAAATGCAGAGTTGAGGAGACTTTTGTAGGTTTCAGAAGAAGAGAAGCAAGAGATTCAAGAGAGGTCTCAGCTTCATGGAGAAGTCCTTAAAATAATTATTGAAGAATTGCAACTTGAATTGAAAACCAAGGATGATCTCTTGGCTAAGTTGCAGCTTGGTGAATGAATGGAAGATAAAGAGCCTTCTACCGTGGATATGCAAACTCAAACTGAGGTATGTATTGAGAGTATTTCTTCATGTTCAATTTCATCTCAATATGATAATAATGTTGGCATGAAGCTTCTCACTAAAATGGGATACAAAGGAGGTGGACTTGGGATTAATGGCCAAGGAGTCACTCAACCATTTGAGGTGGTATTGTTATCACCCTATAAGTTATAGGATCAACTGGTGACTGGGATATTATCTGTCTCTAGTGTTTTTGTTGACAAATGATTTTTCATTCTGCAAATAATTTGAAAAGAAAAGAAAAGAAAAAGAAAAAGAAAAGAAAAGAAAAAAGAAAAAAGAAAAGAAAAGAAAAAAGAAAAAAGAAAGAAAGAAAAAGAGGGCATAAAAGAATTGCAATAAGAGCCCCATGAAATAATAGTAACTTGGTCCATACCTTTCAAGCATGGCCAAGTTCTTTTTAAATTTGATGTTGATAGGGTAGTGAATGAATTTGGCTAAACAATTTAATCTTAGCCAAAGTGTCTAGGTTACATTAGTGAATAAATCTGGCCAGACTGTCTAATCATGGTCAGATAGCCCCAGGGTAGAGTAAATTCTTAACCCAACAGTTTAATATGGGTTAATTTTCATAGGAAGATAGGTTAGTATGTAGGCTAGTTTCTTTATTGTTTCATTCCAATAAAACCAGCTTGATGTAAATGTTGCACCATGTTTCATATGCTTAGAAGATCGTTTGGTCGAAGCCCCATGGTGGTGTCTACTTGAAAAGTTTGGGCAAAACCCCATAAAATGCATTTATCCTAAGTTTTTCCCAGCGCATGTGTTTTCTGCTCCCCATTTATGCTCCCTGCACATATCGACAGTCCTAATCGTGGCGCCCAGATCTACGGTGTACAGAGCATTCCGGACCCCCCCAACTGTTCTGCTTTTAACCGGGGGGGGAGGGGTTGGAATTGCTGATAACATTTGTGCGCATCTGGACGGTCCAGGGTTGAGTGCTTAAATCAATGGTCAATATTGGATTCCGGACCTCCCCGTCCGTTCTGCCTTTAATGGAGGAGGGGGGCTCCAGAATGACTGATAAAGAGTGTGCTTAGATATACGGCTCATAAACAGGCGCGCATATCAATGACCCAAAATGGATTTCAGACCCCCTTGGATGATCTGCTTTTAACTGAGGGGGAGGGGGTCCATAGTGGTTTTCCCCCTCTGGCGGGTCCCTTTTTATACATGGCGTTAATCTATTTTCCCCGAAATCCCGTCACCATTTTTTATCTGACAGACCTCCGTCACCTCTGGACGTCACCTTCCACCTTTTCCAAACTGGTCATGTCCCATAAATGTTTCCGGTCCTTCCCCCCTTTCACTCATGGAAAGCCCCTTATTACGAATTTTACCTCCAATCCCTAGCCTCCACGTCACCCATCCATATCTTTCAACCACTGTCACCTGCCATCTCACCCCCAAATGACCCGTTGTCCATTTATTACTGGATAACCTATTCGTTATCCAACTAACATGTCTCTCGCGCACAACCGACCCCAGTTTAAATAAAACCATCGTTATTTCCCTTACTTTCGCTATTCACCCATCACACTAGAGAAATTCACCGCTTACTCCTCCATTGCATTCCGTCGCCCTCATCCACAGTCAATCACCCCCACTAACGTTGTGTTTATTGCAGGTACTGTTGCAAAAATGGTGCCAAATTCCAAACAAGCAGAAGGAGTGGAGAATCTGTTTCTCCCGCCTCCTGTAGACCTGGACAGGATCTCATTGGTCGACAAAGACCGGTTAATCGCATATACCAAATGTGATTTTGATTTCTCATACCTCCAGTCATGGCTCAGGGAGGTTTTCCTGGACCAGAGTGATGAAATTGGACTCTGGGAGTCTAATTTACCCCTCTATCTTTTTCCTCAGATCCACCATTTTCCTGAGTTCACTCTCAAGTCCCAATCTCACTATATTCCTGAACAAAGAGCCATCATCTCCTAATCCAGAGAGATCTTGTTCCTCATCACGCCCGAAGCCATAGACCAGATGATGAAAATCCCCTAAGCCGACTCTGCGTCTCCCTTCAACCTAGAAATCCTTACAGAGTTGTACCAGAAAATGACTTTTCCCCAAAGAGCTCAAATATTCAAACGTTTCCTTCCCACATCTGCTCAATTCCCCTCCACAAATCCCCCTTATTCATCTTCCATGTTCTCGACTAAGGGAAACCAAGTCATCTCATCCCTTTACGCTCTATTGGGATACTATTCTGATCAGTGGGTAGATGAGCCCATTCTGGGTTTTCTATCCATTTTCTCCACTGATGAAAATCCCACCACCCAGTTTGATTTCAACACATTCTTGGCAAACAATATTCACGAACAGTTCATGAATTTTGGCATGGAAGGCATGTTCATATATTCATCAATACCAGCCTACTTGTTCATCTTCTTCTAGGCAAATAAATTTAGTTTTTCCATGCAGAAGATGGATGAAGATGGTAAACCTCATGCAGTTACAGCATGGACTTCCTTGCTCAAGCACAACTCCACATAGTACAGTTTCAAGGAGTTCATCGATCAGTTCTACCACCTTGTGGTAAGTATGCTGAGCGGGGGGCCTGAGCCTCGAATAAATGATGAATTCTAGAGAATCCTACATCTCTCGGACAACAAAAAGACCGGGGATTGGTACCTGTATCAAAATCATACCGAGATCAGAGTATACGGGTGAAAATTGGCACCGTATAAGCTGCCCAAGTATTTGCCTGTCAGAATCTTTTCTCTAGAATATATAAGGCAGATTATAAATTTAGATGATATTCATTTTGTATCATTGAAGAAAAAGCAGCAGCTTAGAATCAAGGGGCAGATTGGCTCCTTCATATGAAACAGTCGTGGCACCGGGAAAGAGGCAGACAGGATGTTGAGAGAAATGAAGTTCTTCATGAGTTTCCCATGGCACTATGATCCTTATGGGATCATATTAGAGATGAGGGTGAAGAACAAGAACATCCCCTATGTTCATGAAGCTAGGCCTGAGGTGGAAAAATTTGCAAATCAAACAGTGTGGGAGCCTAACACGTTGGTCGAAGTGGAACAACAGGTTCCCCCGACCACTGTGTCACCAACAACCATGCCACAGGTCCCTAAGGAAAAAAGGCCTCGACAAGATTTATCTCCGCCTGTCACGGAGGTATCGTCCGAAGAGTTCCAGTTGCACACTAAGAGGCCCAAGACAATCTCAGTTCCTAGCTCGACTAGAGAAAAAGAAGCCCCGCCTACCACAGTGACCAAGTCTGTTATTCCACCCTTCAGTTTGAGCCTCCATAAGGACATTACCCCAGTATTGCCGAAGAAAACCACAGACTCCCCTTTGAACACTCAGCCAGGCAAGGTGGGACCAAAGCTTAGTATCTTCGAGAAGTACGAGCTGATCAAGAATAAGAACCAAACCCTTACCAGCAGTACTTGCGCTCAGTTTTGGAAGCAGACGTCGATTGCACAACATAGGTTGATGTCTGCATTTGACACAGAAAAGGGAAGAATGCACATGGCCTTCCTCTAGGCATAGGTACCAAATCCCAAGGTGATCACTGACTACAAGAGGTCCACCTTCGAATTCCAGACGAAGGACGTGCACCCAGCCGATCAGATGGATCTGCACAAGCAAACAAGGGAAATGGTGTTCTATACGTTGGCTCATGCTTCCACTTCTGCAACCAAATTGCAGGTGTCACTAAACAATGTTCAAACACAACTCAAGCTGGAGAAGATATCGTCCTTTGCAAAGGACAATAGAATCAAAACTTTGGAGGAGCTGGTCCTCAAGATCAGCTATGACCCTTCGAACATCAAAGTAGTGGAGGAAATGATAAAGAAGAAGAATGCTGACATTGCCTCCTTGAGGAAACAACTGAAGCTCCCGCCCACAGAGGACTCACAGGCGAAGGAGATAGTAGAGAAAGAAGGCGAGAAGGATGAAATGCTCAAGCTGCTCATGGAGCAGAATGCACAGCTCAAAGAAATGGAAGCTGATATGGAGAATCTATTAAAAGAGAAGGAGCAATTGAAGCCCATGGAATTCATTCCATTAAGTTCCATTACGATTTTAGGAGCAAGCACAACATCGGTGATAACAGTCCCATCCGCAACTCCATTGACATCCCAAGAGAAGATAGTCGACCTGGATAAATCCATGGAAAAGATGAATCTACAGGAGACAGAGATCAACAGTCTTAAAAAGGAAGTTGAGAACCTCCAGGAACTCAAAACTTCCTTCCAGACCAGCCTCTCCAAAGAAACGTAGGTGACAGAGCAGCTCAAGTAGGAGTGACATCAGCTCCGGAAGCAGACAGTGGCAGGAAAGACGTTGGCCAAAGTTAAAGAGAATGTATGGACAAACATCACTAAGTCCATGAATGAAACATGGCCAATGATCCAGATCATGTTCGAGCAGAATGAGTTGGTGCTGAGAAGAAAACAAGCCATCGAGAAGATCAGAGTAGAATTGGGAGACATGCCAACACAAGCGAATGAGATCATCAAATTCCTCAATTCTAAGACCAGGGAAGAGCTAGAAGAGCTGAAGATTGAAGACAGAATAGAGACCATCCTTGAGGTCAAAAGAGTTTTTACCAAGAGAGGATTAANCCTAGGGGTACAGAGATTCTTCAGTAAGATTGAAGCTCTCCAGAAGAAAGGTCTTCCTAGTCTGAAAGTGATCAATGATAAATTGATGACACTCCCAGACTACAAGAAGAGATTAGCTGAAGTGGCTAAGGACTATTCAAATTTTGCTGGCATACGAGGGAGCATCACTGGTAAGGCATTCCTGGATGCCCTTCAGTGGGACATTAGTATCTAACACGAGATTTGATACATATTCCTCACCAAGTCGTCTCAGATGGGAAGAGCTCTGTGATCTGATCGATTAGCAGATGGGTTGTCCAGGTCCAATCATCTTTCCAGTCAAATGAGGTCGTGTAAAGGCTTCATCAACGGTCTACCCAGAAATCAGCGTGCAGTTAAACCAAGTCATCAAGCAGTTCCTAGATTTAGGAAATTTGTTAAATTAGTTAGGCTAAAAATAGATTTAGCACGTCCTGGTCATTCATGACAGGAACATTTTGTAATTTGAGTTATAAGTACTACACCTTTCGAAGTATCGGGGGTTGTTGATCTTCACACCCTGATGCTATCAGACTGTAATATTTTTGAAGAGATCTTCCATTAATAAAAAGGAGGCACTTTTACAGGATTCTTGTGTGTATTCACTGGTGATGTTTTCTCTCTAAGTTGAATGTTATTCTCACTTTGTTATCATAATGTTTTCTGAATCTAATCTTTAAGAGTAACAAATGTTGTAGGATTTATCTTATATACCCTGTTTCTGACTTGAAAGATTTTAGTGTTTTTCTTCTGGTGTTTTCAATAAAGGAATTCTTAACTCCTTCTTTGTTGAAAGTATCTTTCTCATCTTTTCTGCTAATCATCATTTAAGCTACTAAAAGATCCAGTGATTATATTATCTCGCCCTGTGAAAGTTTTCCCTTTGCGTTTCTGGTTTGTATTTCATATTTATTAACACATAGACCCCATAGCCCAATGGATGTGTAGACTGTCTCAACCAATTCGAAAAAATACTTTGACAACAAAACTGACCTATTTCTTTACCTAGCCTAATATTTAAAATTAGAAACATAGCTAAATCATATAGAGAGATCCCTCTCTGAAGTTGGAAGGGCTATATCCCAGCTTCAAAAGTGGTTGGATAAATTTACCTTTGTAGATTTCTTCTTTTTTCAACCTGTAGGAAATTTACCAAGTGCTAACATAGTGGCGACTCCACTGGGGACAGAACTAAAAATTTATAATTTCACGTTTTCTTTTCCCTAAAAAGAAAGTTTGTTCTTGGAATATTGCAAATTTGAGAAGAAAGTAATGTTTAGAGGTTGATTAAAATTTGTACATATTATTTTGGGACTCATAAAACTAAAAAGTATATATATAAAAACCAAAAATAATTATGGCTCCCAAGAAATTTTATACTCAATCTCATCTAGACCCAGAACTTGCGATAGTGACAGATAACCCAGAACAGTTACTCAGGAAGAAGACCATAGCTGAAAGCTCAGTAAGTCATACTCCCTTCCATAAGTCATTTTCCTTTTTTGGGAAAACCATTACCTTGCAAAACCCTAACTTTGACACCTTCTCCCAACAAACCCTGGTTAGAACACGGTCCGATAGTTTTGTGACTGGAATCATTTTCAACCCAACCATCTTACAACCCCGAACTCCTGAAGTTCTATCTCCAACTGCCAACTCGCAAACCACCAATTCAGTGCTAGCCGGCCCCTCTTCGTCCTCGCCTTCGGTTGCTACCTTGCCTGTTATCCAGTTGGTTGTCTCACCCCCTCCACTCATCATGGCAGGCAGATACGCTCCCTTGGTGTTGGCCTCACCTCTTCATTCTATGCCCCAAGATTATCAAACTAGAATTCCATAGTTCGATGCGACAGGACCCTTGAGTGCCCAACAACATGTTGACAAAATGAATGATTATTTTGACCTGCAAGAAGTTGATGAGGCTGACGCTCAAATGCGATTGTTTGCCCAAAGTTTGATAGGTGACGTCAAGAAATGGTACAAATCTTTACCTACCGCCTCAGTCCTTGACCTTGTCACGTTTCAAAGGAGTTTTCTCGACATATGGGAGGTAAAGAAAAACCCTCTCCAAATATTGTCAGAATATGAGAATATAAGAAGAAATCAAGGTGAGACAATACAAGATTATTGCACCCGTTTCAATAACCTGTACAATGCAATTCTAGCTGAGATCAAACCTCCATAGGGCCTGGCGTTGATTAAATTCCCTGATGGTTTTGATGCCGATATGTCATACCAACTAAGAGAAATAAATTCTACCACCCTGGCAGACATGCAAAAAAGTGCTAGAAGTGTGGAGGCCAATTTATTGGCAAAAAGGGCACGTCAGAGGTCAGAGAGGAGAGTCACAATTAAAGAAGAACCTTCCACATCAACCTCAGATTCCAAATTGGATTTTTTGGCCAGAGAAGTGGAAAGAATGATGGAAAGATTTACTGTGTCGGACAGAAATCCTCCAAGAGAAAATCCACCAGCTCCTCAGGTGCGATACCCTAACTTTAGGAGAAACCCTCCTCAAATCAGACATAGAGATCCTAGGGATCAAAGAGAGCAGAGGGGTCCAGATCAACAAATCAGACCTCCCCTACAAGAAAATTATGCTGATGAAGGGGAGGAAGTAAACGAAGAACTAGAGGATACTCACATAAATCGCATCGGCATTCACGATAACGAAGCTATTTTCCTTACCCAAGAAGAGCAAGAGATTTTTCTTCTCAATCAAACAAAAGTGAGTGAAGAAGCTGAAGATGCAGAACAACAGGCATTCGAAAATGCCATTTTGGAGGTACACTGGTAGTATAATCTACGGAGTAAAAAGATAGAAGGGAGTTCCCCAAAAAAGATGATTGAAATGAAGAAGGTAGTCGAAATCAAGAAGGCCTCTGAGCCAACTGTTGAGAAGATTCCTGAGAAGAGCACCGCCGAAGCTCCTGTGAAGAAAAACCTTACTATTCTGAAAAGGCCATCACAGCCCGAGGTTTCACCTATTAATCCACCAAGTACTTCTGGAAAGAAGAATATGGTGGACAAACCAGAATCGATGAGCCAAGGCAGAGCGCCTACACCTTTCAGCCTTGAGGGGGAATTGGCCAAAGTAAAAATTCCCATCCCACTTTCTGAGTTGATGAACAAAGATGTTTATCGTTCACAAGTGATTAAAGCACTGACCATTGAACCTGACATAGGCATGAAAGCCTTAACCATTGGATCGACAAATCATTCAGACACTGTGAACCTTACTGATGATCAACCCAAGATTCTTTTCGGACCTGAAGTAGATGGTCGAGATGATACTGGTGAGGTCGCTCCTTTTTACATCAGTCTAAACATACATGACCTGATCTTGCATAATGCTATGCTGGATTTGGGTGCTTCCCACAACCTGATGCCAAAAGAAGTAATGGAGAAACTGGGACTGGAGGTCACCAAAACTTACAAGGATTTACACTCATTTGACTCCAATAAAGTTAGATGTATTGGTCTGATCAAGGACCTATGCATCACCTTGGTTCAGATTCCTACGAAGAGCATGGTAATGGATGTGGTAGTTGCAGACATCCCTCCAAAGTATGGAATGTTGCTTTCCCGGTCTTGGGGGGCTAAGTTGAGAGGCACCCTGCAGCTAGATATGTCTTATGCCACTATCCCAGTTTTCGGGCAACAAAGAAGGCTATACAGAGAAACATTGATGAAGTACATGGTCAGTGGCCAGGAAAAACCGCACAACTATCCTCTCTACTTTGTGCATTTCGACTTGGATTCTTTTATCTTGTACAATTATGGCGACACGGAAGAACCAAATACTTAGTTGGCAAAAGATACATCTAGTCAATATGAAGGCCCATAAATCATCAAGGTAGCAAGAACGAAGAACGTGATAACTGAGGAGTTACCCGTAGATTTCTGGAGCATGGATTTTGATGGAGCAGTAAGGAAGGAAGGAGCCAGAGTAGGAGTCTGGCTGCATAATCACAGAAATAGGTATTCAGAAAACCATTCTTACAAATTGAATTTCCAATGCACTAACAATATTGCTGAGTATGAAGCCTTGATGCTCGGTCTGAAGCTGTTGAAAAGAGTTGGTGCTAAACAGATTATGGTAAGAGGTGACTCTGAGTTGATAATCAATAAAATCAAAGGTGAGTACGCTGTGAAACACCCATGTCTTAGAGCTTATAGGAACGTTGTTCTTGATGCCTTGATATGTTTTACTGAAGTTGACTTGCAGGTAATGCCGAGGGGACAAAACATTCTAGCGGACGGATTGGCTACGTCAGTAGCCACATGTAAGATTCCTTTCCACTCGACTCACCCATACACTGTGGAGGTGAAATGTAGACCAACCGTTCCCGATAATATCAGGTACTAGCAAGTGTTTGGTAATGATGATCAAATCGAAGACTTTCTGTAGTGTAAAAACGATTTTGAATGTACAAATATAGATTTAGAGAACGAAGATGAAAATGTAAATAGATCTGATTTTTAAATTGATAGTGTAAATAGCGTAGATTCAGATGAATTAGGTGATGATGAGATGAAGGCCGATGTTTTACATTTGAAAAGCAATGTTTTGCCTAGAGGTCTAGTTCCTTTAGAGGACTTGTTTGATTTTAACGATGTAACCAAAAAACCGAAAATTGAAGCCCATGGACAAGAGGTAGAAGACTGTAATATAGGGACTGAAGAGAAACCTAGGATGGTCAAACTGTCCAAATCATTACCCCTTGAGCAAAAACTCAAAGACATTGAGTTGTTCAAAGAATATTTGGATGTCTTTGCCCGAGGTTATGAGGATTTTAAATCTTATGATAATAGCATCATACAACATAGGATTCCAATCAAGGAAGACCAAAAACCATTCAGACAGAAACTGAGGAGGATAAATCCCAAGTTGCTCCCTCTGATAGAAAAGGAAATAAAAAAAATGTACGATGCCAAAATCATCGTCCCTTTGCGTTTTTCCAAATGGGTCTCTAATTTGGTCCCTACACGTAAGAAATCTGGGGAAATCAGACTCTTCATAGATTTCCAAAATCTGAATAAAGTCTCCCTGAAGGATAATTACCCCTTGCTGAAAATGGACCACATCCTGCAAAGGGTGGTCGGATCCAGTCGAATTTCTCCGCTGGACGATTTCTCGGGTTACAATCAGGTCCTAGTTCACCCGGACGATCAAGACAAAACCGCTTTCACTATGCCATGGGGCAGTTTCATGTATGTGAAAATGCCTTTTGGTCTGATGAACGCAGGAGCCACTTTCTAGAGGGTGATGGATATTGCCTTCGTGGAAGAATCGGGTAAGTTTATTGTCGTCTATTTAGATGATGTAACTGTGTTTTCCCGATCTGATGACGAGCACCTGCGACACCTTAGACGAGTCTTCGAGAAATGTAGAAGGTTTGGGATTTCTTTAAATCCTAAGAAAAGCCTTTTCGGGCTAGAGGAAGGAAAACTACCAGGACACATTATCTCCAAAGATGGAATCAAAATAGACCATAGCAGAATTGAGGCCATACAAAAATTAGAACACCCCAGAAACCTTAAAGAACTACAGTCTTTTATCGGAAGAATAAACTTTCTACAAAGATTCATTCCCAATCTGGCAGAGCTCCTTAGAAACATTACAAATATGTTGAAAAAGGATGTGAAAATAAAAAGGGACTCTGAGTCCAGACAGTCTTTCGAACAAGTCAAACGATCACTCACAGATGCCCCTGTTTTGATCAGCCCTGATTTTACTAAGGATTTCTATCTTTTTTCTTTCACTTCCGAACATACTATAGCAACGGTGTTACTACAAAAGAACAGCGAAGGGTATGAACAACCCATAGATTTCTTTAGTAAAGCGTTGAGAGACATTGCTCTGTATTACAAGATAATGGAGAAGAAAGCTTTTGCCTTGGTGAAAGCTATAAAAGATTTTAGGGTCTACATTCTCCATTCCCACACCATAGCTTATGTTCCGAATGCAGTAGTAAAAGACATTTTGACACAGTACAATCTGGATGGAAGAAGGGGAAAATGGATTGCTGTCATTTTAGAATACGACATAGAGATTAAGCCCACGAAACTAATCAAAGGTCAAAGCCTTGCTAAATTAATGGCTGAATCTAACTTCCATGCTCTTGACATTAATTTTTTAGCTGCAGCAGATGAACAGGGCGAGATGGTGACTCCAAGTGTGAGAGAGGTATTTCTCAACTCTCCATGGTACGCAGACCTTATATTCGTTTTGCAAAATCTACAAGCTCCCCCTAGTTTGACTAAGACTAAAGCTAGATTTTTAAAGTTGAAAGCCTTAAAATTCTGTATTCTGGAAGGCAATTTGTATTGGAAAGATCCTGGAGGCATTCTGTTAAATTGTTTATTGAAAGATGAAGCTGACAACGTGTTACAAGAATTTCATGCAGGGGAATGTGGTGGCCATCTGAACTGGAAGGTCACAGCCAACAAAATACTCAGAGTTGGATTCTATTGGCCCACCTTATTCATCGATGTACATCATAAAGTGACTGCATGTCATTAATGTCAACTGTTTGAAGGCAAAAGGAAACTCCTCCCTCTACCTCTGAAACCGATCTCAGTTGAAGCCCCTTTCCATCAATGGGGATTCGACTTCATTGGAGAAATACACCCTGCTTCTTCAGGCCAGCACAGGTGGATTCTCACTGCCACCGATTATTTTACCAAATGGATCGAAGCAGTACCAAGCAGGCAAGACACTGACTCTGTTATCATCAAATTCCTTGAAAATAATATTTTGTCTCACTTTGGATGTCCTAGAAAGATTATAAATGATAATGTAGCTTCTTTTTGGTCGAATAAGCTCATAGATTTCTACGACCAGTATCACATTGGTTTGGGGCATTCCACAGCCTACTACCCTCAGGGGAATGGGCTGGTGGAATCTTCAAACAAAACCTTGGTAAATATCATCAAGAAAACATTGCAGGAAAACAAGAAATCATGGCACAACAAGTTGGTGTTC
>ML785447.1:612460-626710 GCA_009831015.1 Picea engelmannii
AAGCCCCATGAAATAATAGTAACTTGGTCCATACCTTTCAAGCATGGCCAAGTTATTTTTAAATTTGATGTTGATAGGGTAGTGAATGAATTTGGCTAAACAGTTTAATCTTAGCCAAAGTGTCTAGGTTAGATTAGTGAATACATCTGGCCAGACTGTCTAATCATGGTCAGATAGCCCCAGGGTAGAGTAAATTCTTAACCCAACAGTTTAATCCGGGTTAATTGTCATAGGAAGATAGGTTAGTATGTAGGCTAGTTGCTTTATTGTTTCATTCCAATAAAACCAGCCTGATGTAAATGTTGCACCATGTTTCATTTGCTTAGAAGATCGTTTGGTCGAAGCCCCATGGTGGTGTCTACTTGAAAAGTTTGGAGAAAAACCCATAAAATGCATTTATCCTAAGTTTTTCCCAGCGCATGTGTTTTCCGCTCCCCGTTTATGCTCCCTGCACATATCGACAGTCTTGATCGCGGTGTCCATATCTACGGTGTACAGAGCATTCCGGACCCCCNCCGGAATCACTAATAACAATTGCGTGCATCTGCACGGCCCAGGGTTGAGTGCTTAAATCAACGATCAATATTAGATTCCGAACCCCCCTGTCCGTTCTGCCTTTAATGGAGTGGGGGGTCCGGAATGAGTGATAAAGAGCGCGCTTAGATCTATGGCTCAGAAACAGTCATGCATATCAACGACCCAAAATGGATTTCGGACCCTCCTGGATGATCTTCTTTTAACTGAGTGGGGGGGGGGGGTCTGGAATGGTTTTCCCCCTCTGGAGGGTCCCTTGTTATACGTGGCGTTAATATATTTTCCCCGAAGTCCCATCACCATCTGCTATCTAACAGACCTCTGTTACCTCTGGATGTCACCTTCCACCTTTTCCAAACTAGTCATGTCCCATAACTGTTGTCGGTCCTTCCCCTCTTTCACTCATGGCAAGCCCCTTATTACGACTTTTACCTCCAATCCCTAGCCGCCACGTCACCCATATGTATCTTTCAGCCAGCGTCACCTGCCATCTCACCCCCAAATGACCCGTTGTCCATTTATTACTGGATAACCTATCCGTTATACAGTTGACCTGTCTCCCGCGCCCAACCGACCCCAGTTTAAATAAAACCACCGTTATTTCCCTTAATTTCGCTATTCACCCATCGCACCAGAGTAATTCACCGCTTACTCCTCCGTTACATTCCGTCTCCCTCATCCACAGTCAGTCGCCCCCACTAACATTGTGTTTATTGCAGGTATTGTTGCAGAAATGGCGCCAAAGTCCAAACAAGCAGAAGGAGAGGAGAATCTGTTTCTCCCGCCTCCTGTCGACCTGGACAGGATCTCACTGGTCGACAAAGACCGGTTAATCGCAGATACCAAATGCGATTTTGATTTCTCATACCTCCATTCGTGGCTCAGGGAGGTTTTCCTGGACCAGAGTGATGAAATTGGACTCTGGGAGTCCAATTTACCCCTCTATCTTTTTCTTCAGATCCACCATTTTCTCGAGTTCACTCTCAAGTACTAAGCTCACTATATTCCCAAACAAAGAGCCGTTGTCTCCTAATCCAGAGAGATCCTGTTCCTCATCACGCCCAAAGCCATAGACCAGATGATGCAAATCCCCCGAGCCGACTCTATGTCTCCCTTCAACCTAGAAATCCTTACAGAGTTGTACCAGAAAATGACTTTTTCCCAAAGAGCTCAAATATTCGAGCTTTTCCTTCCCACATCCACTCAATTCCCCTCCACAAATCTCCCTTATCCGTCTTCCATGTTCTCGAATAAGGGAAACCAAGTCATCTCATCCCTTTGTGCTCTGTTGGGATAATATTCTGATCAGTGGGTAGATGAGCCCATTTTGGGTTTTCTATCCATTTTTTCCACGGATGAAAATCCCACCACCCAGTTTGATTTCAACACATTCTTGGCAGACAATATTCATGAACAGTTTGTGAATTTTGGCACGGAAGACATGTTTAGATATTCATCAATACTAGCCTACTTGTTCATCTTCTACAAGGCGGATAAATTTAGTTTTTCCATGCAGAAGATGGATGAAGATGGTAAACCTCAAGCAGTTACAGCATGGACTTCCTTTCTCAAGCACAACTCCACGGAGTACAGTTTCAAGACGTTCATCGATCAGTTCTACCACCCTGTGGAAAGTATGCTGAGCGGCAGGCCCGAGCCTCGAATAAATGACGAAGTCCAGAGAATCTTGCATCTTTCGGACAACACAAAGACTAGGGATTGGTACCTGTATCAAAATCATACCGAGATGAGAGTATACGGGTGTGAATTGGCACCGTATAAGCTTCCCAAGTATTTTCCTGTCAGAACCTTTTCTCTAGAATATATAAGGCAGATTATAAATTCAGATGATATTCATTTTGTATCATTGAAGAAAAAGAAGCAGCTTAGAATCAAGGGGTAGATTGGCTCCTTCATCTGCAACAGTCATGGCGCTGGGGAAGAAGCAGATAGGATGTTGAGAGAAATGAAGTTCCTCATGAGTTTCCCATGGCACTATGATCCTTATGGGATCATCTTAGAGATGAGGGTGAAGAACAAGAACATCCCCTATGTTCATGAAGCTAGGCCTGAGGTGGAAATATTTGCAAATCAAACAGTGTGGGAGCCTAACACGTTGGTCAAAGTGGAACAACAGGTTCCCCCGACCACTGTGTCACCAACGACCACGCCACAGGTCCCTAAGGAAAAAAGGCCTCGATAAGATTTATCTCTGCCTGTCACGGAGGTATCGTCCAAAGAGTTCCAGTTGCACACTAAGAGGCCCAAGACAATCTCAGTTCCTGGCCTGACTGGAGAAAAAGAAGCCCCGCCTACCACAGTGACCAAGTCTGTTATTCCACCCTTTGGTTCGAGCCTCCATAAGGACATTACCCCAGTATTTCCGAAGAAAACCACAGACTCCCCTTTGAACACTCAGCCAGGCAAGGTGGGACCAAAGCTTAGTATCTTCGAGAAGTACGAGCTGATCAAGTAAAAGAACCAAAGCCTTACCAGCAATACTTGCGCTCAGTTTTCGAAGCAGACGTCAACTGTGCAGCATAGGCTGTTGTCTGCATTTGACACAGAAAAGGGCAGAATGCACATGGCCTTCCTCCAGGAACAGGTACCAGATCCCAAGGTGATCACCGACTACAAGAGGGCCACCTTTAATTCCAAACGAAGGACATGCACCCAGTCGATCAGATGGATCTGCACAAGCAGACAGGGGAAATGGTGTTCTATACGTTGGCTCATGCTTCCACTTCTGCAGCCAAATTTCAGGTGTCACTGAACAATGTTCAAACACAACTCAAGCTGGAGAAGATATCATCCTTTGCAAAGGACAATAGAATCAAAACTTTGGAGGAGCTGGTCCTCAAAATCGGCTATGACCCTTCGAACGTCAAAGTAGTGGAGGAAATGATAAAGAAGAAGAATGCTAACATTTCCTCCTTGAGGAAAAAACTAAATATCCCGCCCACAGAGGACTTGCAGGTGAAGGAGATAGCAGAGAAAGAAGGCGAGAAGGATGAAATGCTCAAGCTACTCATGGAGAAGAATGCACAGCTCAAACAAATGGAAGTTGAGATGGAGAAACTATTAAAAGAGAAGGAGCAGCTGAAGCCCATGGAAGTCATTCCATTGAGTGCCATTCTGATTTCAGGAGCAAGCACAACATCAGTGACAACAATCCCATCCGCAACTCCATTGATATCCCAAGAGAAGACAACCGACCTGGCTAAATCCATGGAAAAGATGAACCTGCAGGAGACAGAGATCAAAAGGCTTAAAAAGGAAGTTGAGAACCTTCAGGAACTCAAAACTTCCTTCCATACCAACCTCTCCAAGGAAAAGCAGGTGACAGAGCAACTCAAGCAGGAGTTACAGCAGCTCCGGAAGAAGACAATGGCAGGAAAGACGTTGGCCGAAGTTAAAGAGAATGTATGGACAGACATCACTAAGTCCATGAATGAAATATGGCTAATGATCCAGATCATGTTCGAGCAGAATGAGTTTGTGCTAAGAAGGAAACAGGCCATCGAGAAGATCGGAGTAGAATTGGGAGACATGCCAACACAAGCGAATGAGATCATCAAATTCCTCAATTCTAAGACCAGGGAAGAGCTGAAGATTGAAGACAGAATAGAGACCATCCTTGAGGTCAAAAGAGTTTTGACCAAGAGAGGATTAATTCTTCAGTTGGAAGAAAAGGTTCAAGCCATGGACCTAGGGGTATAGAGATTCTTCAGTAAGATTGAAGCTCTCCCGAAGAAAGGTCTTCCTGGTCTGAAAGTGATCAATTATAAATTGATGACACTCCCATACTACAAGAAGAGATTAGCCGAAGTGGCTAAGGATAGTTCAAAGTTTGTTGGCATACAAGGGAGCATCACCCGCAATGCATTCTTGGATGCCCTTCAGTGGGACATCAGTATCCAACATGATATTCGATACATATTCCTCACCAAGTCTACATTCGCCAAGTATACAGAAATGGACGAAGTGTATCGAAGAGTGCTCAAAGTCAACGTTCCCAGTCATCTCAGATGGGAAGAGCTCTATGATCTGATCGATTAGCAGATTGGTTGTCCAGGTCTAGTCAGCTATCTAGTCAGATGAGGTTGTGCAAAGGCTTCATCAATGGTCTACCCAGAAATCAGCGTGTAGTTACACCAAGTCATCAAGCAGTTCCTAGATTTAGGAAATTTGTTAAATTAGTTAGGCTAAAAATAGATTTAGCACGTCATGGTCATTCATGACAGGAACGTTTTGTAATTTGAGTTATAAATACTACACCTTTTGAAGTATTGTGGGTTGTTGATCTTCACAACCTGACGCTATCAGACTGTAATATTTTTGAAGAGATTTTCCATTAATAAAAAGGAGGCACTTTTACAGGATTCTTGTGTGTATTCACTGGTGATGTTTTCTCTCTAAGTTGAATGTTATTCTCGCTTTGTTATCATACTGTTTTCTAAATCTAATCTTTAAGAGTAATGAATGTTGCAAGATTTATCTCATATACCCTGTTTTTGACTCGAAAGATTTTAGTTTTTTTCTTCTGGTGTTTTCAATAAAGGAATTCTTAACTACTTCTTTGTTGAAAGTATATTTCTCATCTTTTCTGCTAATCATCATTTAAGCTACTAAAAGATCCAGTGATTATATTAACTCTCCCTATGAAAGTTTTCCCTTTGCATTTTTGGTTTGTATATCATATTTATTAACACACAGACCCCATAGCCCAATGGATGTGTAGACTGTCTCAACCAATTCGAAAAAATACTTTGACAACAAAACCAACCTATTTCTTTACCTAGCCTAATATTTAAAATTAGAAACATAGCTAAATCATATAGAGAGATCCCTCTCTGAAGTTGGAAGGGCTAGATCCCAGCTTCAAAAGTGGTTGGATAAAGTTACCTTTGTATATTTCTTCTGTTTTCAACCTCTAGGAAATTTACCAAGTGCTAACAGGTACAAAGACCACCATTTGCAGGTTTGGGTTATGGAAAGGTAGATATTGGAGAGTGCTCAAAGATCTCTAAATCAAGAGCCACTTCTATGTCATTGGATTCCAATAGAGGATCCAAAGAAGCTAGTCTTCATCAAAACTGCAACAAAGATGAACCAGGAAGGTATAAAAGTCATTCAAATTATTTTCTTGAATATAAGAAAAATGATTTATGCATTAGATCTTCTAACCGTGATGTAGCCAAGCTTCAAATGAAGAAATTTTGGGTTAAGAAGACAGATGTGTCCATGAGAAGTGAGACAATGCCAAAACCACACCTTCCAAGTCCTTCCATCAGGAATGCACAATTGAATGGGAAGCGAAGGAATTTTTGCATCTACTACAAAATCAAAGGCCATTGGGAGAAGAAGTGTTGGAAGTTACATCCTGAAATTCGCCACAAACCAAGAAACAAGAAGATTGTGAAAGAGCTCATGAAGAAGGAGGCTCCTTCAACCATTGTAAAAGCACGATTACAATAATAAAGTGCTTGGTGTTGGTTGGGTAAGCAGTTGATAATACTTTTGCAAGTTTTATTTCTCCTATTTTCCAAATTTTGGAGTTATATGGGGATAGGTATCCTCCCTAATGAAGAAAATGGTCAAATTGTTTTTGTCTCAAATTATGGAGCTAACTATGCCAGATCGAAGAGCTCATCGAGATGATTCCAAAGATGCTTGAATCACGTGAGTCAATTCGCTGATCGATCCTGGTCGAGCAATGGGAGGAGCTCCCAATTCTTTAGAATGTTCATTCAGGACTTGCGGCAAACTAATTCCATTTATGTGACAATGAACAATATCCTTTAAAATTAAAAAAAAAAATCTTGATACAAGTATGGAGACAACACTCTCAGCAACCAATTTAATAATACAGTAGCCTTTCAAACATCAATGTTGAAATTTGCGGAGATACTGTATATTTGTGACTGTACGTAGACTACAAAGAATTTACTGCCAGAATCCTATGTGCAAGCCTGTTGAGAAATCAACATGGATGCTCCGCTTCTTCCCACTCGATGTGGCATGAAGTTGACCTGCTAGATGAGATGAGAATGAAATTGATATCACCACATGAGGTGCCTATTAGGACCCATAAATGTCCCTTTTTCATCATATCTTTTGCCTATTCAAGCTTATCATCTCTAAGTGAAATGCCTACTATAATGCATGCTAAGACCTTTTTCCCGATGTATGAATCATTTATCTTGCTTTTATATTTTCATTTACTTAGCATGTTTGATTGGTAACGTTCACATATTTTACCCATAAAATGATTCAACTAATGATAGAAATGAATAGAACAACCAAGTCTTAAAGAATGGTCATTGTTGTTACACCAACTGTTACATCTATGCGCCAATCTTGGAAGTTGTTACAGCTACGCACCAATCCTGGAATTTGTTACACGACTGCTACAACAGGTGCCACTGATTCTGTTGATACACGACTGTTGTAACAAATGCCACCGATTTTGTTGTTACACAACTGTTGCAACAAATGCCACCGATCCTGGAAGCTGCTACACCTATTGTTATATGTTTTAACTTGCAATATTAGTTTTATATCTTGTATTAATGATATCATACGAACAGCTTGAGAATCGGGGATTCTCAAGGCTATTCTGATTTTGTTTTAACTAAATGACTCTGACTTTAAATAGCAAAGATTTTGTAATCAGGGGGACAAATTCAGACTATGATAAAGTGAAGAGAAGTAAATCTTATTGTACGCAATATTTTTGGCAAATCAATAGATGAGTGGATTGAATTTATTTAGTGGACTGTAGCCTATTTTTCTGAGAGGATTCAGTGAGAAGGAAAGGGCCCACCTTCCTCACAGATTCCCCTTTGTTTTGAATTCCATAATAGTTGTTTCAATGTTAAAGGTTTATCTGATTAAAAATTCTAGAACAAAGTTGTTGTTACAGTCCAGTGCATTCCTATAGATGCACTTAAATCTGTCTCATGAGAATTAAAAGTCAATTGTTGAACACTGTTCGATAATTGCTTTTCCTTTTTCTGCATCAGATTGAAATCTTGTTTTCAAGTAAAAGAAAATAAAAGTGTGGATTAATTTCTTACAATAAGTAGATTTCCTTCTGCAAAAGTAAAATAGAAAGTTAGATTAGAATAGGTAATCCAGAATTCTTATGCATTCATCAATTTAGATTTCAATTTGTGATTTCAATTCTGCAGAACTCCAGGTGTGTCAGCATAATTGTGTTAGTAATAATTTTTGTTTCTTTTTTTCCTTATTACAATTAGATTAGTGTTGCTTCCATAATCTAGCACAGACTGTTCACAATTATCTTGAAATAATAGACTTCCTTGGGTTGACAATTTATATTGAACACCTTAACTCTCTGTTCATTTAGACAATTAAAGTGCCCAACAATTTGGCACCGTTGTCGGGGAAGATAATTATAGATTTTTGTAAGCACATTAGTTTTTTTTCTAAAGGAATGATTAGTCTGCATGAATAGAGGAACACGAGGATGTATTCCCCAAAATACTAACCCTACAGGTACCAGGGGACGTGGAGGAAGAAATCCTACACTGGGAAGACAAACATTTTTTGATGAAATAATAGCCAGAGTTGATTCTTCTTTAGGATCTCTTTTTCACCCTGCAAATCCTCCAAGAAGACGTAATCTTTAGTCATCAGAACTACCCCTTCTTGAAACATAGTTTTCATCAAGGGCTGGAGCTAAAGTAGAAGTCGAAGCTGAAGATTTGTCACCAACAAATCATCAAGCAACACTAGAGAACATTGAAGATCAGGGAAGTATAGTTCAAAACAGGGAAAATCCAGAAGAGACGATTTATCGGATCAACGATCGGGTAATCAATAAAGAAGAGTGCGACGCTTTTCATACAGAGTGGAGAGAAAGAGCACATATGAAAAATCGAGGGGATAATGAAGAAGAGTTCCACCAGGAGAACCCAAAAAACAACGAAGATCAGGTAAATAATGAAAATACTATCTCTACCCTGGTTTTTCCTATTTTTGATGTTCCCACACGAGGGATGGATCCTATGAAAAACATACCTCTCTCAACTTTGCCGAATTTTCATGGATTGTCTACTGAGGATCTGGATGAGTTTCTATTTGAATTTGGCATTTTGTGTAGAAGCTATGACTACACTACCACTGCACAAAAACTTAAACTATTTCCAGCTACATTGAAGGGTAATGTATTAAGATGGTTTATGAGCTTGGGAGGAGAGAACATTTCAACATGGGTAGAGATGAGGCAGTTTTTCCTGAACAGGTACCAAGACTACTGTCGAACAAGGGAACGAAGCGAGGAATTGTTCAAAATGTCTCAGAAGGAGGATTAGACCCTTGAAGATTTTGTGGAACGACTCCAGTATAATCTACAAAGGTCTAGGCATCCAGATGTAAGTAAAAACATTTTAAAAACTATTTTGCTAAAAGGAGTTAGAGAAGATTGTTTAGATATATTGAATATGCTTGGCAAAGGAGATATATCTAAAGAATCCTATGAGGACATTGTAGACCTATGTAAAATATGTTCTTGAGGATCTACAAAGAATAGTTCAACTACCAAGGATACCACTTTTCAAGGGTACATAAATCAGCCAATGGAGGAGCAACAATAGCAGATATAGGTAATATGTTAGAAATTTTCAAAACAGAGATAATTAACTCTTTTTCTTCACAAATTGACACCTTGCAGATCAAGTAGAAAAAAGAAGAATCAGAGCAAGCATTGTGCATTGTCTGTCTAAAATGTAGGAAGAAACATCCACCAAGGGAGTTCCCATTGAACAGTGTCCAGGTATGTATTATTTGTAAATTATATCATGCTACTGACCAATGTTCCTCTCTACCAGGAGTAAAAGAATCAATGAAGGAAACTAATGAGGAAGCAAAGGTTTCATATCTAATTACACAAAGGAGACAATGGCAACCAAGAAGTCAAGGTATGAACTCTCAATTCTCTCCTGCAACACTTAATTATTGGAACAATCAGCCACTATATGGCTAGACGAATGCTCCCCCTCCACATCAAATGTCAACCCCTTACCAAGATCCCAATGCATGGTTACCTATGCCTCAGCAGCAGAATCACCATGGACAATGGAACCCATATTGGAGAGGCCCTCAACAACACCTCAGTTATCAGAACCATCACCAGCCAAACCCTTATCAACAACAGTTCCAACCCCAATACCAGTAGCAACAACTGCAATTACCCCCAAATGCCCCACTGAACAATCCTCCTTTATGACCTCAGATGCCTGTGAAAACTAACCTAAACCCAAATAATAAGGTCATTCAGAACATAGACATACACAATGTGCTAGCCTTGTTTATTACTCCCATGGCTTGTGATGAAATCAAATTAAGATCAGGGAGAATAGTCGAGCCAATAATTGAAGATGATACATCTTCAGAGTCAGACAAGGAATGAGGGGAAATACCATCTATCGATACAAAATAAATTGTCCAACCTATAATAGAGTCATCAGACCCACCATTCTCTGATAGGCTGACTGTTAAATTTATAAGAAGCTGCGAGAGCCATTCTCGTGGAGGATGGCTAAGACCCTAGACGAGATATAGGGCCCCCAGTGCACTCCTGGGGTACTTGGTCTGGGACCAAACAGTCAGTGCCATGGAAAAATACCCTTGCAAGGGCCCCCAGTATAAGACTGGCGTTCTTGGTGAATAACCAAGCAGTAAAGACCCCTGAGAGGGCCCCCAGTATACGACTGGGGTTCTTGGTCTATGACCAAGCAGTCAAAGCCCATAGATAAGCCTAGGGACCCTGGAAAAGTCTAGGGTACCCATGCATATGGCATGGGTTGACCCTTGGTCCCTGACCTTGGTGGATAAGACCCCAGGAAAAGTCCTAGGGCTACTTGATTCTCTATCATGTATTTGATGGTACATGACCTTCCTTGAAGAAGGACATAACCACATGAGGGATAAGTCCCATATGCAATGATGATAAAGTAATAGGTTCACCATGTGATATGAAGGAATGATTAATGCCACCTTGCAAACCCTCCTTTACCCTTGCATGATTGGTTTGGGGTTTTGTTGTCTTATTCAAGGGTTAATTTTAAAGTTAATTTTAAATGTTTATTATCACATGTTTAAATTTAAAATTTAAACATGTGATTTTAATTTAACTTAATATAACCCTTGCCCTAACCTAAACACTATATATTAAACCCTCCCCTCTCACCTTTCACTCACCTATCATTCTTATGAGCTAGCACTGATCTCCTGCTTGTGTAGCTGCGACCTCCTCTTGTGTGATTGCGGCCTCCTCTTGTGTAGCAGCGGCCTCCTCTTATGCGTGTTGTAGCAACAGACTCCTTTTGTGTTTAATATGGTGCAGCCTTTCCAGATCTAGCCTCTTCCATTGACTGTTGTTTGAAGTGTGAGCTAGGTGCGACCTCCTTTGTGTTTGCAGAAGGTATAGCCGTGGCCTCCCTTGTGTTTTGTTGCAGGTGTAAGTTCATCTTTCCTTGCATTCGCTGGTTAGGGTATTGTGTTTCAGTGTGTGAGCAGTGTTTGTCACTCTTAACCTTGCATTGAGTGCAAACCCTTGACCCTTGAGGATACGGCCCCGTTGTGTGGACTGATCTTAAGGGTTTTGGCACCCCTTCTTCTCTGTCTACTGTGTGGAGAGACTTTCTAGTCTGCGGCCCTTTTTGCTAGGGTATTCTTGTGGGTGCCATTTGCTGAAGGCTCAGTTTGTTCACTGCTGAAACAAGGGTTTATACACAGTCCAATTTTCAGATCTAAAGGTCTCTTGGGTAAGGGTTTTACTGTGAGAGGGTTTGGGATTTTGATTTACCTCTGTTGGGATTTGTGTTTTCTCCCTGTGGCCCTATTGCTTGGTGGCAAGAAAGTTCCTTCATTCTTTGGCATTGAGATCCACTATAGATCTATGAACTGAACCTTTGTCTGAGAATACTAAACTGGTTCTACACCTATTGTGGTTACTGTGCTATCTTCAAGGTAAGGTTTTTGTACCAGGTATGTATCTTACTCATCTCTTTTAGATCTGATTTGATTTTTATTACAGAACTGTCTAACCTAGTTGACATTGAGTAGATCTGAAGAAATGTTTTGAATGCATAAGTTATTCAATGGTGAAATGATTAGACTAAATAGTTAGATCTGAAATCTGTGTTTTAGTCTTATAGATCTATTGTTATGTTCAGATATGTTCACTGCTACATTAGATCAGAGTACTATGTTTAGATCTGAGTTTCTATTCATATGTGATTAGATTTTTCTCTTAAGTTTGTTGTTGTCTTTCATAGATCTACATTCTATGTGTTCTATCTCTGATTAAGTTACAGATCTAGTTGTTTTTTATCATTGAAATTTAAAAGAGATTACTGTTTTGCAAATTTACCCTAAATCTAACACTGACAATTACCAAACCTATGGAATTACCATCTTTCAATCTCTTAGGAGAATTGCAAAATATTCATATTAATATTCCACTATTGCAAGCCATCAAAGATGTCCCTATTTATGCCAAGACTGTAAGATATCTCTGTATAAAAAGACCTGAACGAAAACCCAGGGATCCCCTCACTGTGCATGTGGTGGGGGATTTTTTTGAACTGATGTTAGGAAAATCCCCACCTCCCGAGTATGGCGACCCATGAAACCCTACAGTCACTGTCAAAATTGGACATACATCTATCCCCCACACAGTAATCGACTTAGGGGCAACAATTAACATCATACCAATAGAAACTACACAATTGCTACAACTTAGAACACAAGTCCGACCTACTCCTATTGTTCTCTAATTAGTTGATCATTATACCATCAGACCAAAAGGAGTAATAGATTATTTAGTCATTTCCGTGGATTCATGGTTCCTGCTAATTTTGTTGTACTGCAACCCAAAACCCGTCTGGGGGGCCACCCTCTAATTCTTGGAAGACCATGGTTAGCTACAGTTGATTCTTTCATTAATTTTTTATCTAGTTCCATGACCATCTCTGATGGTTATAACACAAAAAACCTGACCTTGTATCCTCATGCTACACCTAGGGTCAAAACTGATAATTCTTTATGGATGGACATTGAGGATGAAAATGCTCTTCCTATGCTAACCATAGGAAAATCCTTGAGTTTCAAGGATGAGACAGAGGATGAATTAATGAATTGCTTTATCTGTGACTCCTCTATTATTACATGGAACACACACCATCGTTTGATTAGAGTCTTCGACCCCATGATCCAGGAAGATATAAGCTCAGAAATGTTCTCGGAAACCACTAACAATCAAAATGATTTAGCTGTAACAACAACCACTGTAACAACAAACGTTGTAACAGCAGATGATGAAACAACTGAATTGTTTCCTAAAGTCAATTCCAAGAGCATTGCTGTAGAAATTGAACCTGGAAAAACCTTGAACATCAATCTCGATTTATCCACTGCTGAAACTCGTCGATTGATGAAATTACTGATTGAACATAAAGAAGCATTTTCCTGGGATTACATGGATATGAAAGGCATTTCCTCTGAACTATGTACCCACCATATATACATTAAGGAAGAATGTCGTCCCATTTTCCAACCCCAAAGGAGGATGACTCCAAGCCTTAAAGAAATTGTTAAAGAAGAACTCCAAAAACTTCTCAATGCTGATTTCATTTACCCTATATCAGACAGTGAGTGGGTCTCACCTTTGGTTATTGTTCCTAAAAAGAATGGGAAATGGAGAGTTTGTATAGACTATAGAGCCCTGAATAAAGCAACGCAGAAGGATCATTAAAGCAACGCGGAAGGATCACTTCCCTATGCCATTTATTGATCAGGTTTTGGACAATCTAGCTGGGAAAAACTTTTTTTCTTTCTTAGATGGATTCAATGGCTATAATCGGATAAAAATTGCTCCACGGGACTAAGATAAGACCACTTTTACCATCCCTTCGGGTACATTTTCTTACAAGATTCTCCCATTCGTCTTGTGTAATGCACCATCTACCTTCCAGAGAGTTGTAATTGGTATTTTTTCTGATATGGTGAATGACTATATGGAGATATTCATGGATGAATTTACCCCTTATGGCATTGATTTCGATGAATCCTTGACTAATATGCAAAAATCTCTTAAAATATGTATACAGTCTCATCTTTATTTAAGTACGGTAAAGTGCCATATGTTGATGAGCGAGGGAGTAGTGTTGGGAAACTTCATTTCTTATGCAAGAATCTAGGTAGACCCCGCCAAAATCCAGGTAATTTTGGATATTCCAACTCTGTCAACTCAGAAAGAGGTCAGAAGTTTTTTAGGGCATGCCGGTTATTACAGGAGATTCATTAAAAACGTTTCCAAACTGGCTTCTCCCTTTTTTTTCTATTAACAAAAGATGTTGACTTTCGTTGGACTGACAACTGTGAATTGTCTTTTACAGATCTAAAACAGAAATTGTCCACAACCCTATTGATGGGTGAAATTGAACGCTCGCCAACTGGAAGACTGGATCCGGTCCGGGGTTGTCTAAATAACCCAAGCCGTTTGGGATGAACCACCTTGATGGGTTTAGCGGCTCCGTTAGCTGATCTAAGTCCTAGGAAAACAAAAGAAAACTACACTAAGGAACTAATCTAAATGAAAACAATAATTAAAGCAAACTAATAAACAAATCTAAGGTACATATATACAATCTATTACCTAAATCATACAACTATAATTCTATAAAA
>ML785447.1:627199-660786 GCA_009831015.1 Picea engelmannii
TATATATATATATATATATATATATATAAACTTCTTAAATTATACTAATAAACTAACTATCAAATAACAAATAACAAGCTGACCTGAAGTAGCGCTTCAGGTTTGTCCTGTATGCAATAGTTGATATAGCTGTTCAGTGGGAGAAAACCCGCACCAGATTCTCCATGAGCTTCTTGTAAATGGGAAGCAGTTGTGCTCTCCAAATATCTATAACAAGACAAACAAGACATAAAAAATTACAACAATCTTATAATTTACAAATTATCGCAGTCAGATAAATCCTTATGCAAAATTTGTACAAAACAATTCAATTAACGAAAAAGATAAACCTGTATTCATTAAATTGAAATAGAGTAATTGTTGTATTTTTTAAATAAGAGAGATCAGATATGGACAACATGTAAACCAAATCACATCAACCTGCAACGCATTACGATAGCTAAAGTAGTCGATAATTAATTGCAAACTGATATGAAGAAAAACTTGAAATAAAAGTTTGATATATTGAAAGCTAAAGTTGTTACAAGACATCAAATTTCATCTTAGTAATGTATTATTATAAATCCATAGACCGGTTCTCCCAACAGTGATGATGATGATCCAATTACAAAAAATTACAAGTATTTAAAGACCTCCCACAGGGTAAAACATCCATGTGGGAATTATCAAAAAAATTTACAAAAATATGGGGATAATATCCTAAGTCTCTATTTCTGACTCAAGCTAACAACCTAAAACAAAACCATATCCAAAATATCTCCTGAACTACCACAGCATGCCCAATTGATCATTGTAATTGGTATGCACCTAAAAGAAGACAAAAATAGATAAGTTTAGAGGGTATTTTATTGATAAAAATTAATAAAAATCTAAATTTTTAAGACTAGCTACAGAATCTTACGATTTTGTAGCTGGTCTAATTTGATCACAGAATCATTTTAAAATCAATCCAAAACTTAAAGGATTATATTCAAACTATTAAACAAATATTTAATTTCTAATTGGAAACCAAACGAATCATTCAAATCAAAACTTATATGCTAATTTGAAAGCAAACGAAATCATAATTGAATCGATCAAATGGTACTAGGATATGTGAGATTTGTCCAACGACTTTCATTACCAATTCGAAACATACAGAATCGATTGACAGTTGAAGAGCCAATGAAATCATCTCTTGAACCAATTTTAATCGACACAAACTGTAACCAGTTAAACAAATCATTCATGCAATAGTTTATGTTGCCTCAGCCATTGACAAAATCATTGTCGAATCAAAACGAAATCAACAGGATCATTTATCAAATTAATAAAACTATATCAAACATATACAAACGATCATGCTAATCGTGGTAGACAGAAATCATTTGCAAATCAAATCAAATAGGAACGAATTGAACCGATTTAAGATTGACACAATAGTTATGCAAAATCAAAACAGAGCCACGTCCAAATTTAGTAAACGAATCTTGTGTGCAGGTGGAATCATAATCCAAAACAAAAATATTGATTCAATCCAAAACATAATCGTTCCTGGTAAATCGAAGCCAACAGGATTGAAACAAACAGAACTTAATCGAAATCAAACCCAGTCGACTATCCATACAGAATTGTTTCAAAAAGTAATCCAAAAAAAATTGAAAACAAATCAATCATTTATACTAAACTGAGAATAATAAAATATCATTAACTAAATCATAGCTGTGTCTTAAATTAACAAACAAATTTTCCACTCATGATTCATAGCGAAATTGTTTTGGTAAAATGAAAGCAATAGAATCATTTTGAATCAAAACGAACAGAGCTATTGGAAGCAAATCCAACCGGTTATATTAATCCAAACCAACTCATAAAAATAAATTAATATTGAAAATCATACCTAAGCAGTAAGAAAAGGCTTCGATCATGATAACTTGGAATTGACAAAAGTCGTTGTTGCTTCTACATTCCTGAAGACAATCAAACTGGTGGTTTTTTGTTTCTTCTCACTGGCTTGTAACCTCTCATTCTCCTTTGCCAGCATTGTCACCCGTTCCTCTAATTATTTGATCTTTGATTGTAATAGGGGAACGTCGGTGTAATAACGCTCTAGACAAGCATTGCATTGGCTACAAATCGGTTGCTCGGGCTTTGATATCACAGACGAGGGTTTGTTCAAGTTACCAGGGGTTTCCTTGTGCAACTTAATTCTCAGATAGTTTGGGTCATTTTTAAGGCACGGGGGTAAGTTAGAGACATAGTCATAGGGTTCTTTAGAGCATAGGCCATGGGAATAGGGATACTCCTCAGCTAGGAAACGCTCAATATCGGAGTCCGATTCTTCGCTCAACACTATCGGCTTTTGGTCGACGTTCTGCTTGGGTTTATTCCTGGCACATCTCAATACCCATCGAGCATGTTTCTTCCCCTTACTGTTGACAGTAGTGTCACTCTTACCTTTTTTCTTCATAGGTCCTTTGACGACCTTAATATTTTCTTTAGCACCCGCGTCTACAGTAGTATCGGGTAGGTCGATGTCAGGGCAATCTGAGGGTTTGACAGGGGGTAGAAGGATATGAAATGGCATGGCTGACCCAACCAAAGTTTCTGTAACCACAACCTTGTCGATTTGAGTAGACTCGACATTGGCAAAGCCATTCCTTGATAGGAAGGCTTGCCAATTATTTCCACTAAGGTTTAAATGGTGGATGATAATGAGTTTAATCAAGCTATGATGAAAAAGGATGCTATCAACCTTCTCACGCTTGAATCTTTTAGACATATTGTAAAGACTAAGCAAGAATTAATGCGGCATATTTAAGGGATAGCCTATGAAATTCATCAATAACCGGAGGTGATACAAGAACACTAGGCCATACCAACCTTCCCAAGTCACAAACTGTTTAATAACTACCAAAATATCATGCCACCTAGGTTTGATGGTAGTGATAGGCATACCTTTATCATAGGAAACAATCTTTCGTAAAGTGAAAAGGAGAAGCCACGACACCTCATCAACTTTGGAACTTTTGAACCACCTTTGCCCTGTCGCTGGTAGTCCTATGGCTAAGATTACAAATTCCTCATTGAGCTCAAGCTTTACATCTCTGACTTTAGCCCTACACCCATCGAAGGTGAGGGAGAATTGTTGGGCAACCGAAAGGTTAAAGCCCTCTAACCTCTGTATAAACACCAGCCAACCATTGTTTTCCAAATCCTTATGGGCATTATCAAATAGCAACAGAGTTTGGCGGCCGTTTGGTTCTATGTGCACCACTGGTGCCATAGACAGGAGCACACAGTGGGCAAGGGTTTGCATCCAAGGTTTCGAACAGGGTAATGGCAAGATCGAAGGCACACATGCTTACTCAAAAACATCAGAGTTATGTCGGGATAGGGGGAATGAATTAATGACCGAATGTGCGAGGGTGGTGGAGCTAACTCAGCCCATGCAAAACAGTCATTTCCCACCGTACAACCGACGGCGCGTAAAACGATTCAAATCACTATTGCGTATGTCAAAAACTATGCCATTCAAACAATCAATGAAATCTATGGTAAGTCGACCAAACATTTGTGCAAGCAATAGTTTTAGCATAGTTTTAAAACCAAAACAATAATTTGAAATCAACACCAAGGGTTTGATCGTATCAAATGTGTGTTTTTAATGAAATGATTCTACCAAGGGTTTAACACAACGTCAATGTGTTTTCATGAAACCAATGTGTCAAAGAAATCAATGAAAGACTATAGAGCATCAAAACACCAATGTATCAAAAACTCAATCATAATAATATCATCACAGTCTTATAAAAGAAAAACGAAGTCAAATTAACAATCAAAGAATGCCAAATGAGTAAAGATCTTGGAGTCTTGCCAACTGTGTGAATATATGCAAATTAGAAACGCAGTCAACACATAGAAAAGAATGACCATAATAATCAAGTGACGATTCTAATGTGACATCGAAAACAAAACTTTCACGCTTGCAGTCGTGAAAACGAGAACAAAGTGTGCAAAATAATAGTGTTGTTTTATTCCAAATATTTTGATGAAAATCAAGGGTTGCAAGACATTGGTGTAGGCAGCTTATAAGGACAGTATAAAAATGCGAATTGGCTACCAAAAATGGCAACACACTGGTAGAAGCAGTTATCTCTGCCAAAAGAACAAATTCAGATTATGATATTGAGAAAAAATTCTAACTCAAAAACAACAACTAGAAAATTGTTTAAACATCATCATTAATCAAATAATCCAGCAGTCTTTTCCGTGAAAGAATTTTTTGTTTTCTTTGTCTGAATAGCTCGGCATGTAGGTATGTGTATTTCCAAAAACAAAAACTGATAAACGCCAAGGAGAAATGAAAACCAAAACAACAAACAAAAAGAAAACAAAAGAAAAATATGTACATAGTATACAAAGAGTTGTCATCAAGCAAAATATCTTTTCAAAGCTTTGCCATTCACCGGATAGGTGTTAGACTGCCCTTCTAGATTCTGCAATCGGAAAGAGTTGGGACCCAGTTTCTCAGCAATTAAAAAATGGTCCAAGCCATAAGTTTTGAAATTTCATGTGCTCTACCTTCCCCTCATGCGGTTTGTCCCATTTCAAGACAAGATCACCTACTTCGAAGTTTCTATGAGAGGCAAAGTTAGAATCGAACCAGCTTTTGACCACTAGTTGATGTTGATCTAACTTATGTTTGGCTTGGGCTCTTACCTCTTCTAGCTTCATCAAAGCGTTAATCCGGTTTTCCAAAGGGGGACAGTCTTCTTCTTGTATTTTCTGCGATAGCTGAAGTGAGGGAAGAAGAATATGTGGTGGCAGAATTGCTTCTCTGCCATAAACAAGAAAAAGGGGGGAGTTACCTACAACAGTTTTTAGTGTTACCCTGTCAGCCCAAATTGCATTTAACAGTGCATTATGCTAGTTTTTGTGATTCTCAAATACCGTTCTCTTGATAATTTTAATCAGGTTCTTATTTGTTGATTCTACCAATCCATTGCCTTGGGGGTAATAGCTAGAAGAATACTTCAATTTAATTCCTTTTTCTAAAGCAAACTCGCTCATATCAAGAGACGAAAAGTAAGAAGCGTTATCGAATACTAAACACTCAGGGATACCAAAACGAGTGATAATATTCAAATTTAGAAAGGCGATTACCTGACTGGTATTTACAGTTCTTAATGCGGCAGCTTCAGACCACCTAGTGAAGTAATCTGTGGTTGTTATGATAAACGTATGCTGCTATGAGTCTGACGGATTGATTGGACCTATGATATCAAGGCCCCACTGTTGAAAAGGAGAGTCTACTGACATGGGCTGCAAAGAAAAGGTTGGTTTATGTAACTGCCCTGATGCTGTTTGAAAAATAATACACTTGTGACACAAGGCATGGGCGTCTCTAAAAAGTGTGGGCCAGTAATAACCAGCTCTCAAAACTTTATGGGCAGTGGTGTCACCACCAAAATACCCACCAGCTTCTCCTACATGAAACTCTAGTAAGACTTTTTCTGCTTCGTCTTTCTCAAGATAGTGCATCAGTATGCCAGAAAATTTTTGACGAAACAAAATACCATTAACCAAATGAAAGGAGGAAGACTTTAATCTTAATGCTCTTATTTTAGTGGGATCGAGGTGATGGGGGGCTGACCCATGTTCAAGACAAAATCTTATATCATCATACCAGGGACTGACAGAGTTTTGTGTACAGTAGATTGCATTTTGATCATGTTGTCCTGGGTTTGAGCTATCGCTTTCTTCTTGTTGTCCTACTATTGAATCAGCCACTAACTTGCATAACCCTTGGCCTCTCACTATCTGATCTGGGGTAATTTATATGTCGTACTCCTGTAAAGAAGTAACCCAGTTAGGCCTCTTTTCTCCTAGCTCTTTCTGCACTAATAGGTTCCTAACGGCTGGGTACGGGACAATAATCTTCGTCCTGGATTTCAAAAGATAAGACCGGAAGTGTTTGACTGCTTTGAAAACAGCGTAGACTTGCTGATCTACCACTGGGTACTTTAGTTCCATGCCTTTGAAAGCAGAGCTCATAAATGAAATGGGTACTTCATTGTTTTCGGCGTTCTTTTGAGTTAGGACGGCAGCGTAGGAGTGGTCGGAAGCAAAAGTGTAGAGCGTGAAGTCTTGGGAAAAGTTGGGGATCATGAGAGAAGGAGCATCTATTATGGCCTTTTTTATTGCATTAAAAGCTTGGTTTTCTAGGGATCCCCAATGATAATGTGCATCTTTCTTAATTAGGTTCTGCAAAGGCCTAACCATTTCGGAGAAACTGGGGACGAATCTCCTCACGAAGTTTATCTGGCCTAAGAAAGACTGCATAGACTTTTTGGAAGTAGGATGGGGAAGTTTTGAGATGACTTGAATCCTTTTGAGGTCGATAATCATTCCCTTGCTTGACACAATAAATCCTAAGAGTTTACCTTGTTCTACTGCGAAGATGGATTTTTTAGGATTCAAGGAAATGTCGTATTTACGACAGTTTTGTAGAATGGCTCTCAAATGAGCTAGATGATTAGTTTTGTTTTTTGAAAATACAGTAACATCATCTAAGTAAACTACAATGGACTGATTGATTAAGCCTCGGAAATTTATGTCCATCGCTCTCTGGAAAGTGGCACTGGCATTAATCAATCCAAAGGGCATTTTTCGATAAGCATAGGTGCCCCATGGAGTGCGGAAGGTAGTTTTAAGTTGGTCTGGAGGAGACATCAGGACTTGGTTGTACCCTGAGAAACCATCCAATAAAGATAGCCTCTTAGTACCAGATACCTATTGAAGGATCTGTTCCATGGGTGGGACAGGGTAGTTGTCTTTATCAGACGCTCTATTAAGGTTTTAGAAATCAACGCAAAGTCAAATTTCCCCACTTTTCTTCCGGACAGGGACAAGGTTAGAAACCCATTGAGTGTGCCTAACTGGAAAAATTATCTTAGCCTTCAGGAGTTTATTTAATTCTTTTTTGATGGTCGTTTCGAGCTTAGGGTGCATTTTTCTTAATTTCTGTTGAAGGGGTAAGGTTTGGGGTTTCATAGGAATGACGTGTTATATGATGTTAGGGTCGAAATTCTTAAGGTCATCATACGTCCACGCAAAAACATCTTTAAATTCTTTGAACAATTTAATAAATGCAGCCTTTTCTTGTTCAGAACACCCAACCCCTAAATTAATGCACTGCGGATTGTCATTAGTTCCTAAGTTTACTTTTTCATATGATAACGAGGAACTATTGGTTTTACAGTTGATCGATTTTTTGAATTTATCTTGAAGATCATAAAACTTCTCTAATCTAACTACAAATTTAGGGATCGAATTTACCATGTCCGATGAAGATTTAGGAGTTCTTGGATCTGGTATTACCGTGAAATCGCACAAATTGTCGTCGTGAGTGCATTTGTCGATCACCGTGCCTTGAAAAGTTTCTTCCATATGCAGGAAGCTAATAATATATTGATTGTCATCGAAGACTCTCCAATTCGTGATGTTGTCAGGAACGGATGGCCTGAACAACATTTCAACGGAGAATGCATCTGGGGACAAGCCTTCTGCAGGAAAGAGTTTAGAAGCTACATTAGCTAAGAGATCTGCTTCAGAATTATTCAATCTAGGAATGGAATTTATATTGAAAGAGGAAAACTTATTCATCAAATTCCATACCTCATATTGGTAGATCTTAATATGCGGAGATAGACAGTGGATAGAATCTCTTACATGTCTAACCACAATTTCGGAATCGCCAAAGACAACCAAGTTTTGAATGTTCATGTCTAAATATTTTCTGAGGCCCTACAGTAAAGCCTCATATTCTTCTGTATTATTAGTACATTAAAATTCTAACCTACATGCAATCAGGGTTTTGTTACCTGTCGGATCAATAATAACGCAGCATGCACCAGCTCCTTCTTTGGACTTTGACCCGTCAAAATACAGAGACCAAAATTGATTTTTATCGGGTACATGAGACCATTGTGTAGAAGCTGCTAGCTGCACATATGCTACAATCTCGGACTACTGTTCTGGATTAGAGATATCTGAAGTCTCGACCATGAAATTGTCGAAAAAGGTATCCATCCCTTATATTTCAGGTGAATCGATAGAAGGTGTAAATGGTTCGTTGGGATCGTTCAAATCTGTGACCGTGAACTTATGGTAGCGTTCACGATTTACCTTGATCTGGTTGGGCTTGTCGTTCTCTGGAAGCCACAGGTGAGACCAATCTGTCGTGAAATAGCCATGTAACTGATCTGACCAGTCCCTACTTAAAAACATATCATACACTTCTGGAATATCCACAACGATAATATCAATTACTTGATGAACCTTGGGGTTAGACGATAATCTTATAAGCACATTCCTTATTTCACCTATAACTTTAACATTAGTTCGATCAAGTTGAATGATTTTTAATGTGCATGGTTCAACCTCAGCATTAATCTTCTGACATACATACCATGGCATTATATTGGATGTCGCTCCTGAATCTACCATACAATTGTGCACGTTTCTATTAAAGATTTCGAAAGTTAACAAAAATTGAGGTACATTCCTGCGAGTACTAAGGGTTGTAGCTTGTGGTTTTTTACTCGCAGTTTCTAAAGCTACTTTATCTACATTATTTACATTATTTATAGGAAGGCTTCCTATATCTTGAGGATCGGGGTTATTCTTAGTGGAAGTCTTCTGAGGAACTTTGTTCTGAACAACCTTGTTACTGGTTGGATTACTGTTTTTTCTATTCTCTAAGATGTTCTGTAACATTTTTTGTAGCAGAAATGGAAATCTCAATAACTCATAAACATAAATGTTAGCCCTTAACTTTTTAATATCTTCAACTAAATCATAATCTAAGTTGGGGTTTACATGATTCTGTTTAGTCTCAGCTGGTTTAGATTGCTTTGGGGGAAAAGTCATAGTGTTTTCGGAAGAAGGTTTGTTCGTTGTATTACTCCTAGTGTTGTAGGGATGAACTGCCTCGAAGTTAGCTTGAAAAATGCTATCCGAGAAGTGTCCAAAAATGTTCGGAGAAGGGTCTTCTTCTTGAACTGTCTCTTGTTCAACAACCTCCTCAGGAATCTCAGGAGGCATCAAGTTGTCCTGGGCTTCTAGAATTGCTTGTAAGGCATATTGCAAACTTTCTAGATTAAGGCCCTCAGTAGTAGGATTAGGTCGGTTAGTGGGAAAAGGCTTCCTGAATGGGGGTTTGTAAGGCCCTTTGCTCAAAGAATCTTCTTCGGCCGTCCTTTTCAAATCTATGACTTGATTTGACAGTTTTTGAACGACTTTAGTTAAGTTTTCTAAATCAGAGCTTTCAGGTTGCGTTTTACTTTGAGTAGGTCTAGGGAGGATTTCGATCTTCTTTTTGGAAGAAGAATTAGTTTATGTTTTGTTGCTAGTAGTGTCTTTTAAACTAAGTATGTCTTTTTCAATCTGGTTGGCCTCTTTGAAGGCCTCTAACAACATGGCTTTCTTGGATCGTTTAACCCAAATATCTATACTTTGATGCAAATATTTAGTATACTATGCTATAATAAGATTCTCGGCAGGCATGGAATCCATGGGGATTCGGTTCTTAAGTGTTAATAATCTTTGATTAAAGTCTTTAATTTTCTCTTTTGGGTTCATTCTTAAGCTAGAAATCTCCATAACTAGAACTTCTGGAGTTTTATCATCTCCAAACTTTTCCAAAAAGCAGGATTCGAACTTTTCCCAAGACATGATGGTATGGGGTTGCTGGGAAAAGTACCATGTAGATGAATTGCCCTCGAAAGTGTAAGGGAACAACCTACAGACTACGTCTTCGTGCTTGACATTGTGGAGTCTTATAGATAACATAAACTTTTTAATGTGATCTTCGACGATCTGTTTAGAGTTAGGGTCAAACTTGGGAAGCCACTTCTCCGAATGTTTGGGTAAGGGGTGTTGTGCCCCAGGTACGGCTACTGCATCCTGGTCAAGCCAAGGTCTAGCAAGTTGTTCTAGTTGGCCATTGATGTAATCGGTGTGGAAGGTTGCGAAGGGGAACTTCCTTCGTCAGAGGAGTCTTCTCCCGAAGAAGAAGGGGATGATGGAGGTGGTGAGGGAGGTATACCAAATCCTCCTGCAGCAGGAGTGAGGATTGGATCTGTAGGGTTCACAGTGAGGTTAGTGCCTCCGAGTTGTTCTCTGATATCAGATAAATCTAAAGGTTTATCCAAGGTCAATTCGGTTGCCTCAAACGGGCTAAGGCACTATGTGTTCTTATGAGAGATTGGCGGACAATCTCTTATATGTCACCACCTATAGGATTTGGGGTTGTTGGCTCAACTGTGATCCGTGGATCGTCGTTTGATGTGGTTTCTTTTTGAGGGGGAATGTTATCGTTCGAATGAATTCTTGTCACTATAGGTGAGTGATTAGGTGGTGGAGGATTCTTGCGACTACCTCGTGCCATTAATGAATTTCAGGCCCTCCTTCTAGTGCCATTTTTTTACGGGAGAAATTGAACGCTCGCCAACTGGAATAGTGGATCTGGTCTGGGGTTGTCTAAATAACCCAAGTCGTTTGGGATGAACCACCCTAACGGGTTTAGCGGCTCCGTTAGCCAATCGAAGTCCTAGGAAAAAAAAAGAAAACTACACTAAGGAACTAATCTAAATGAAAACAATAATTAAAGCAAACTAATAAACAAATCTAAGGTACATATATACAATCTATTACCTAAATCATACAACTATAATTCTATAAAATTAAGTGTTCAATTATCAACAGAATCAGATCTAGTTACAAATATACAATATTTACAGATTACAGATTTAAATGAAAACCTACAAAAATCATTGGTAAACTATCCTAAGACAGTGAAACTATTTTTTTTTATTTTTATAATTTTATGAGAAAGAAATTAAATAAAAACTGTCTAAACTAAGCAACTAAAATAATAACTCTAACTATAAATCTATCTATCTATCTATCTATCTATCTATCTATCTATCTATCTATATATATATAAACTTCTTAAATTATACTAATAAAGTAACTATCAAATAACAAATAACAAGCTGACCTGAAGTAATGCTTCAGGTTTGTCCTGTATGCAATAGTTGATATATTTGTTCGGTGGGAGAAAACCCGCACCAGATTCTCCATGAGCTTCTCATAAACAGGAAGCAGTTGTGCTCTCCAAATATCGATAACAGGACAAACAAGACATAAAAAATTACAACAATCTTATAATTTACAAATTATCGCAGTCAGATAAATCCTTATGCAAAATTTGTACAAAACAATTCAATTAACGAAAAAGATAAACCTGTATTCATTAAATTGAAATAGAGTAATTGTTGTATTTTTTAAATAAGAGAGATCAGATATGGACAACATGTAAACCAGATCACATCAACCTGCAACACATTACGATAGCTAAAGTAGTCGATAATTAATTGCAAACTGATATGAAGAAAAACTTGAAATAAAAGTTTGATATATTGAAAGTTAAAGTTGTTACAAGACATCAACTTTCATCTCAGTAATGTATTATTATAAATCCATAGTCTGGTTCTCCCAACAGTGATGATGATGATCCAATTACAAAAAATTACAAGTATTTAAAGACCTCCCACAGGGTAAAACATCCTTGTGGGAATTATCAAAACAGTTTACAAAAATATGGGGATAATATCCCAAGTCTCTATTTCTGACTCAATCTAACAACCTAAAACAAAACCATATCCAAAATATCTCCTGAACTACCACAGCATGCCCAATTGATCATTGTAATTCGTATGCACCTGAAAGAAGACAAAAATAGCCAAGTTTAGAAGGTATTTTATTGATAAAAATTAATAAAAATCTAAATTTTTAAGACTAGCTACAGAATCTTACGATTTTGTAGCTGGTCTAATTTGATCACAGAATCATTTTAAATCAATCCAAAACTTAAAGGATTATATTCAAACTATTAAAAAAATATTTAATTGCTAATTGGAAACCAAACGAATCATTCAAATCAAAACTTCTATGCTAATTTGAGAGCAAACGAAATCATAATTGAATCAATCAAATGGTACCAGGATATGTGAGATTTGTCCAAAGACTTTCATTACCAATTCGGAACATACATAATCGATTGACAGTTGAAGAGCCAACGAAATCATCTCTTGAACCAATTTTAATCGACACAAACTGTAACCAGTTAAACAAATCATTCATGCAATAGTTTATGTCGCCTCAGCCATTGAAAAAATCGTTGTCGAATCAAAATGAAATCAACAGGATCATTTATCAAATTAATAAAACTATATCAAACATATACAAACGGTCATGCTAATCGTGGCAAACAACAATCGTTTGCAAATCAAATCAAACAGGAACGAATTGAACCGATTTAAGATCGACACAATCATTATGCAAAATCAAAACAGAGCCGCATCCGAATTTAGTAAACAAATCTTGTTTGCAGGTGGAATCATAATCCAAAACGAAAATATTGATTCAATCCAAAACAGAATCGTTCCTAGTAAATCGAAGCCAACATGATTGAAACAAACAGAACTTAATCGAAATCAAACCCAGTCGACTATCCATACAGAATTGTTTCAAAAAGCAATCCAAACAAAATTGAAAACAAATCGATCATTTATACTAAACTAAGAATAATAAAATCTCATTAACTAAATCATAGCTATGTCCAAATTTAACAAACAAATTTTCCACTCATGATTCATAGCAAAATTGTTTTGGTAAAATGAAAGCAACAGAATCATTTTGAATCAAAATGAACATAGCTATTGGAAGCAAATCCAACCAGTTATATTAATCCAAACCAACTCATAAAACGAAATTAATATTGAAAATCATACCTGAGCAGTAAGAAAAGGCTTCGATCATGATAACTTGGAATTGACAAAAGCCATTGATGCTTCAACATTCCTGAAGACAATCGAACCGATGGTTTTTTGTTTCTTCTCACTGGCTTGTAACCTCTCGTTCTACTTCGCTAGCATTGTCACCCGTTCCTCTAACGATTTGATCTTTGATTGTAACAAGGGAACGTCGGTGTAATAACTCTCTAGCCAAGCATTGCATTGGCTACATGATGGTTTCTCGGGCTTTGATATCACAGGCGAGGGTTTGTTCAAGTTACTAGGGGTTTCCTTGTGCAACTTAATTCCCGGATAGTTTGGGTCATTTTTAAGGCACAGGGGTAAGTTAGAGACATAGTCATAGGGTTCTTTAGAGCATAGGCCATGGGAATAGGGGTACTCCTCAGCTAGGAAATGCTCAATATCAGAGTTCGAGTCTTTGCTCAACACTATGGGCTTTTGGTCGACGTTCTTCTTGGGTTTATTCCTGGCACATCTCGATACCCATCGAGCATGTTTCTTCCCCTTACTGTTGACAGTAGTGTCACTCTTACCTTTTTTCTTCACAGGTCCTTTGACGACCTTATTATTTTCTTTAGCACCCGGGTCTATAGTAGTATCGGGTAGGCGATGTCAGGGCAATCCGAGGGTTTGACAGGGGGTAGAAGGATATGAAATGGAACGACTGGCCCAACCAAAGTTTTCATAACCATAACCTTGTCGATTTGAGCAGACTCGCCATTGGCAAAGCCATTCCTTGATAGGAAGGATTGCCAATTATTGCCACTAAGGTTTAAATGGTGGACGATAATGAGTTTAATCAAGTCGTGATGAAAAAGGCTGCTATCAGCCTTCTCATGCTTGAATCTTTTAGACATCTTGTAAAGACTGCGCAAGAAGTAATGCGGCATATTTAAGGGATAGCCTATGAAATTCATCAATAACCGGATGTGATATAAGAACACCAGGCCATATCGACCTTCACAGGTCACAAACTGTTTAATAACTACCAAAAGATCGTGCCACCTAGGTTTGAGGGTAGTGATAGGCATACCTTTATCATAGGAAACAATATTTCGTGAAGTGAAAAGGAGAGGCCACGGCACCTCATCAACTTGTTGACGAGCGAAATTGTTCGTCTGTCAATTGAGAGAGTGGAACCGGTCCGGGGTTGTCTAAATAACCCAAGCCATTTGGAATGAACCACCCTGACGAGTTTAACGGCTCCATTGGCCGCTCTAAGGTCTTTTAAGAAAACCAAAGAGAAAACTAATTTAAACTAACTAAACTAACTAAAACAAATAAAACTAACTAAAACTAACTAAAATAAACTAACTAAAACAATTAAAACTAACTAAAATAAACTAACTAAAACTAAATAAAAGAAACTAAACTAACTAACAATAAACAAATTAACTAAAAACAAACAAACAAACTATTACACTAATCTAATTAAAACAAACTACTAAATAAACTAAAACTAAATATAACTATTCTAACTATTATATACAATATACTAACAACTCAAATCAACTATCTAATTACTAGCTGCAACATTACTTATTCACAAATGTACACTATAAACAGCCTACAGATTTAATTAAAACCTGCAAAACTCATGTGTTTTCTGCCCTAAGACAACAAGATATGTTTTTTGATTTTTAGATTTTATTAAAAAGAAATAAAGCTTCTGAAATTAAACGATCTAATATATTTACTGAAATTAAACAATCTAATATAAATCTAATTAAACCTATATCTAAATTAAACTACTTATGAAAACATCAAAGAAAAGATTAACTAACCTGGAAGCGCTCCTGATTTGTCCTATGTGTGATGACTCTAAAGCTGGTCGGAGGAAGTAAACTCGCACCGGATTGGTTCAAAAGCTTCTCGTAAACGATCGGCTATGCTTCTCTTCGAGTTGGTTTACAGGACAAACAAGACATAAAAAATCATAACAACTATAAGATGTATAAATCTCTCCAATAAGGGAAACCTGTTATGCAAAAACTTATATTTGATAATTCAATCAATGAAGAAGATAAACCTGTCATTCACAAACTGAATTAAACAATTGTTATGTCTTTTATACAGTTGGAAGAAACTAGATATGGATTACAGTGATTAAAATTATATCATTTTCACATGATCTAGATAGCTAAAGTAGTCATAAATCATAAACAAATTGATATACACAACATGAAACAAAATGTTGATATATTGAGAAGCTAAAGCTGTGACAAAACACCAAATTCTGCTTCAGTCTGTATTAGAACTCCATATCCTTGTTCTCCCATGAATGAGGATGAACATTATTACAAAAATCATAAGATATAAGTCTCTCCACAGGGTAAAACCTCCCTGTGGATAACATCAAACTATTTTACATAATTAGGGAAATATCCCAAAATCGACTAAACTAGGAAAATAAAATGCAAGTGAAATCTTTGAAATATCCCCTAACTGCTCATCATATCCACTGCAATTTCGAATTCATCTGCAATAGACCAAACATATCAAGTTAGAAAGATATTTCATTAGAAAAACAATAAAAATTTGACTCTACAGACTTAGCTACAGAATCATCTGATTCTGTAGCTAGTCTAAAATAGCATACAGGATCAGATAGAAATCAAAATGAAATCTTTTTAAAATAATCCAATTTAATTTTCTTTTAATAAAGATTGAAATCGAATCACTAATGGTTCAAATAAATTTATCATTCAAATTAAACAAAATCGAAAGAGATACAATCGAAACAGGGTAAGAATGCTCTGTTTTCTTTTTTTAGTTGCCATAAAATCGGGTCAAATAGTAACCAAAATGTTTCATATCCAAATGAAATTGATGGTGGATCATATCGTATAAAATACAATGTAATCAAATACAATCATAATCAAACACACTCATAATCGATTTGTTACGACTGTGACAATATGCATAAGATTTATATTGTTTTAATCAAATGCCAATATGGAAAGACTGTTACGATTATAGTCAAAATGAGACATGCATAACAGCATTAACCAAACTTTGCCATAGACTCCGATAGCTGAGTGTTACACAGTCAACAGACAGGCTCAAAATAATGATCACAACCATCGAAACAAATCGTGACTGAGTCAAAAACAGAAACAAATCGCAATTCTGGGCATAATCACTTTCGTTCCCAAATCAAATTTAAAAAATATATTTGTTGCAATATGAATTGAACTGATAACACGGTCAAACAATGCGAATCGATTGGTTGGGTATTATAGTTATGATTCGTATCTATTCGAAATTTGGTTATGCCTTAACAGAATGGTATTCGGATTGGTTGAAAAAGACATGGAATCTAAAATCATAACAGTTAACCATTATTGCCAACCATATCGTATAGAATATAACCAATTCGAATCGAAACAATTGACTGTGTTCGAAATTGAAATACCAGAAACAATCTGTGTTTAGAAAAGATATTAACAACTTCAATAAGCAACAGAGTATTCAATACAAGCCAAATTAAAACAATCAAATCCATACCACGATTAATCGAATCAAAGCTAAATCCAATCAAAACTAATCCAGGAACGAAATTCGATTAATCAAAAAAAAATTATGCATATAGTGCATGCTTATGTGTCAAAGCAAATTCACGCAGCAAACAGAGCTAAGAGTTTGTCATATAAACAGGTGATAGTCATACCAGTGAGGTTGCTCGGGCTATGCCAATTTTGAATTAACAACCGTTGTAGCTGACTCCACGTTCTTAAACAGAATAGAGCCGATTGTTCGTTGTTTCTTGTCGGTGGCTAGCAATTTAGCCTTTTGACTGGTGAGCGTTGCAACTTGATCCTCCAGAGCATGAATTCTGGACTGTAGCATTGGCACATCAAGGTAATACCTTTCTAACCATGAGCTACACTGATCACATGGTGAAGCAGCTGGTTGAGATAGAGCAGGAGGGGGTTTTGACGAGTCACCGGGGGTTTCACGAGACATTTTAATGCCGGGGTAATCAGGGTTATTTCGTAAGCAAGGTGGTAGGTTTTTCACAAATTCGTATGAGGGTTTGTCACACAGACCTTCAGAATAGGGATACTCACTTGCTAGGTAACGTTCCACCTCCGAGTCAGAATCTTCACTCACCATGATAGGGTCAGGGTTGACAGGAGGTCTCGGTTTGTTTCTTGCCATGCGAGAGATTAATCGGGCATTCTTTTTTCCTTTGGAATTCGCAGTAGGTTTGGCCTTAGGCCTTTTAGCCACGGGTTTAACATTTTCCACATCCTTGGTGACAGATTTGGGTACGTCGATAGGTGAGTCAGGTAGGGGTTTAGGTAACAGAGCACTATAAGGCACAGGGGGTACAGACTTACTCCCGCTCACCACAGGTTTGTCAACCTGTGGTGAATTTGAATCTTCAAAATTATTGCGAATAAGAAAATCATTCCAACAGTCTCGGCATAACCCCAAATGACAAACCACAAGCATTTTAATAAACCCAAAGTGAAAAAGGCTGTTATCGGCCTGGTTCCGTTTGTATCTTTTAGACATTTTAAAAAAGACTCCTATGCAAGTAATAAGGCATATTAAGCTCATAGCCCATGAAAACCATAAGTAGCCGAAGGTGGTACAAGAAAACAAAACCATACCGGCCCTCGCAGGTGATAAACTGCTTGGTTATCATCAGCAAGTCATGCCAACGTTGCTTGAGCATATTCGCGGGTAAACCTTTGTCACAGGAGTTCACCTTTCGAGACTGGAAGAGCAATGTCCACGGGACATCTTCCACTTTGCAATTTTTTGACCATTTATGTCCAGCAGCAGGTAGACCGGTAGCTAAACTAAGAAATTGCTCGTCAATTTCTAATTGCACATCCCCAACCTTGGCTCGGCAGCCATCAAAGGTTAATACGAATTTCCGAGCCACGCAAGGGTTAAAACCATGAAACTTTTGTATGAACGGGAGCCATCCAAATTCTTCAAGGTCTCTGTAAGCACCGTCAAACATCAACAATGCCTGGCCACCATTGGGTTCAACCCTCACGACCGGGGCCATGGTGCGGGCGCATGGTAGGGTTTGGATTGAACAAAACAATACACAGGAGAAAAAAATCGTTTGGGCTAACAGCTACGAACGATGAAAGGAGAAACAAATTAATGTGCGCGTGCGAGGGTGGTGGGATTATCACCACCATGCAGCATAGTAATGGCAAAGTACAACGTTGTTCAATCAATCATAACATCATTCAAACCATAATATTCGGCCAACCCAAGAATTAAACAGTGGATGATACCTCGATGCGCCAATGTATTGTTTGAAACCATGAACGTTCAATCAAACCCAAAGTTAAATGTGTTCCATTGTAATAATTCAAACCATTGATTCAAAACCCAAATGTTTAACCAACGCGCCATGTGCAATCAAACATTCATAAACATAGTGACTAATGATTTTATAAAATCGACAAGCTTAAGAGCTTATAATAATAAGGATCACATTATATAAAACAAAACCAACCATGACCCCTATGTAAATTAATGACTAGGCAAGTCTCCATATGCTCAATGCCTTATTAGTTTAATAAAATCAAATTGCGCAGTCAAAGTAAAAACGTGCGAATATGCATAGTTTGAAAAATCTTTTCAGCCACATGATAAACCAAAGGTAAAGTGCCAATCAAAATATCAATAAAAAACTATGACAGTTCAAATAATGATAGAGGAGTTTTCAAGCTTTCAGTCGTGAAAACTAAATCGACCAATTTGCAAGTGTCGCATGAAATGAAAATATCGTCTATTTGCAAAATGCGATGGAAATTTGAAGTTTAGAAGACATAGGTGTAGGCAGCTTTTAGGGCAATTGAAAAAATTGAATTGGCTGCCAACAATGGCGACACACTGGGAGAAGCAGTTATCTCTGTCAAAAGAAATGATTTCAGATTAGGACAGCAGAGAAAAATTCAACTCAAAAACAACAATCAGAAAATCGTGCAAACATCACCATTTACTATCTTTTCCAGCTATGTTTTAAAAGATGAAAACTAATAACAGTCTTAAGATCGGTAAGTCACAATATTAATGATAAAATCTTCAATACTGTTGGCATGGCCACTGCTTCCAGCAGGCATCCATAGCCTCGATAGGGTTTCCATTTAACCCACTCTGACATATGTATCCTGTCAAGAAGCTCTAGATCAGAGTAAAGGACTTTAAAGAGGTTTCTCATAATTTTTTACGCAGCTTTTCATGTACCCGACATTGCTTCGCTGCCAGCGGGCCTATTCAGTACCCCGACAAAGTTGTCTTGGCGCCATGCTTGCATTTACCCGCTGCCAACGGACTTGTTCAGTATCCCGACGGGTTTACAAACACTTCCCACAGCTCTTATTAACATTTTTTATTTTGTTTTTCTTTTATGGATAGCTGAGCGGGGTGACGCTAAAAAATCTTGATATTTTATCATATTTTTTTAGACCTCATCAGAATCTTTTGACACTGTCCTTTATTCAGTTCTAGAAATGTTTTATTTACAAAACAACTTGCTATGACAGGGCGACATCCTTTTGAGTCATTCCTTTACGGAAAAGGGACATCGTAAAAAGATAATAGATGATTATGACAAACTTCACTCAAAGATTGAAATTAGAAAACTTCTTTCAAACAGCAAAATTTCCAACATAAATATCAGTTTTTTTTTAGAAATATATCACTGATGTTTGTACAACCTTTCAGAAGTTATTTCAGCGAAGAAATTTTCCCATGGTCTCAATCTGAATGGCTCAGTGCACAAGTATGCGTATGTTTCAAAAACACACAAAAAAGTTGATCAATCAAATCAAAACCAAAAACGAAAACAAAGACAAAAATAAAAACAAAAGGAAATATTTACATAATATACAAGGGTAGTAATCAAGCGAAGTATCTTTTCAGGGCTTGGACATTCACCGGATAGGTGTCAAGTTGCCCTTCAAGATTCTGCAAACGAAAGGAACTAGGACCCAACTTTTCAGCAATCAAAAATGGCCCAAGCCACAAATTTTGAAACTTGCTATGCTCACCCTTTCCTTCGTGTGGTTTGTCCCACTTTAAGACGAGATCGCCTACTTCAAAATTCCTATCAGAAGCAGAATTAGAATCGAACCAGCTTTTAATTAGTTTTTGATGTTGGTCTAACTTACGCTTAGCTTGGGTTCTTACTTCTTCTAACTTCATCAAAGCATTAATACGGCTTTCTAAAGGGGGACAATCTTCTTCTTGAACTTTTTGTGACAATTGGAATGAAGGAAGAAGAATGTGAGGTGGCAAAATGGCTTCTCTGCCATAAACAAGAAAAAAAGGGGAGTTACCTATAGCGGCTTTGGGTGTTACCCTATCGGCCCACAGCCCATTTAGCAGTGCATTGTGCCAGTTTTTGTGATTTTCAGCCATGGTTCTCTTGATAATTTTGATCAAGTTCTTGTTTGTTGATTCTGCTAAGCCGTTGCCCTGGGAGTAGTAACTAGCAGAATACTTTAATTTTATTCCTTTCTCTAAGGCGAACTCACTCATCTCAAGAGAAGAAAAGTATGAAGCATTATCAAAGACTAGACAATCAGGGATACCAAAACGAGCGATGATATTCGAGTTTAGAAAAGCAATCACCTGACTTGTGTTAACAGTTCTTAGCGCGGCGGCTTTAGACCATCGAGTAAAGTAATCAGTGGATGTCACAATATACTTGTGTTGTTGTGAGGATGGAGGGTTAATAGGACCAATGATATCAAGGACCCATTGCTGGAAAGGAGAATCGACTGAAATGGGTTGCAAGGGGAAGGCTGGTTTTTGCAATCGCCTTGATGCTTTCTGACAAATGACACATTTACGACACAGGGCATGGGCGTCCCTAAAAAGCGTGGGCCAGTAGTAACCAGCTCTTAAAACCTTATGAGCAGTGGTGTCACCACCGAAGTGACCACCAGCTTCTCCTGCATGCAACTCAAGCAAGACTTTTTTTGCTTCGTCTTTTTCAAGACAATGCATCAGTACGCCGTCGAAATTCTGACGAAACAGTATACCATTAACTAGATGAAAGGAGGCGGACTTTAGTCTCAACGCTCTTCTTTTGGCTGGGTCAAGGTGACAGGGTGCTGATCCATGTTCAAGACAAAATCTAATATCATCGTACCAAGGACTTACGAGGTTTTGTGCACAACAAATCAAGCTCTGATCGCGTTGTTCTAGGTTTGACGTATCACTATCTTCTCGCTGTTTAGTTTCTGAATCAACTACCAACTTACACAACCCTTGGCCTCTCACGATCTGTGCTGGGGTGATTTCTAATTCATTCTCCTACAAGGAGGTGACCCAGTTGGCTCTTTTCTCTCCTAACTCCTTTTGCACTAACAAGTTCCTTACGGCTGGGTAGGGGACAATGACCTTCGTCCTTGACTTCAAAAGATAGGACCAAAAATGATTAACTGCATTGAAAATAGCGTAGGCTTGTCGATCGACCACTGGGTAGTTAAGTTCAGCACCTTTGAAAGTAGAGCTCATAAAGGCGATGGGTACTTCGTTGTTCTCAGAATTTTTCTGAGTTAGGACTGCGGCATAGGAATGATCAGAGGCAAAAGTATAGAGTGTAAAATCTTGAGAGAAATCAGGGCTCATGAGAGACGAAGCGTCTATTATGGCCTTCTTTATAGCATTGAAAGCTTGGTTTTCTGTGGGTCCCCAACGATATTGGGTGTCTTTCTTAATCAGGCTCTAAAGAGGCCTGACCATTTTAGAAAAGCTGATGACAAATCTTCTCACGAAATTGATCTGGCCTAGGAAAGACTGCATGGATTTTTTGGAGGTAGGTGGGGGAAGTTTAGAGATGACTTGGATCCTCTCGGGGTCAATAATCATTCCATCACTAGACACAATGAATCCTAGTAATTTACCCTGTTCTACTGCAAAGATGGACTTCTTAGGGTTCAAGGAGATGTCGTATTTACGACATCGTAGCAGAACGGCTCGTAAATGAGCTAGATGATCGTCTTTGTTTTTTGAATAAATGGTCACATCATCTAATTAGACTACTACGGAGTGATTGATTAAGCCTCTAAAAGAAATATCCATAGCTCTTTGAAAGGTAGCACCAACGTTAATCAATCCAAAGGGAATTTTGCGATAAGCATAAGTGCCCCACGGGGTACGGAAGGTAGTTTTTAATTGGTCTGGCGGAGACATCAAGACTTGGTTGTATCCAGAGAAACCATCTAGTAAGGACAGCCTCTCGGAACCAGATACTTGTTGCAAGATCTGTTCCATGGGAGGGACAGGAAAATTATCTTTGTCAGACGCTTTGTTGAGGTTCCGAAAATCGACACAAAGTCGAATTTCTCCATTTTTCTTCTGGACTGGGACGAGGTTGGATACCCATTGAGTATGTCTAATAGAAAAAATTATTTTAGCACTTAGGAGTTTATTCAATTCTTTTTGTACGGTTGGTTCTAGTTTAGGATACATTTTCCTCAGTTTCTGTTGGAAGGGTAAGGTTTGGGGCTTCATCGGGATGACATGCTGTATAGTATTAGGATCAAACGTTTTAAGATCATTGTACATCCATGCAAAGACATCCTTGAATTATTTAAATAATTTAACAAGAGGAGCTTTTTCTTGTCTAGAACATCCCAAGCCTAAGTTGATACATTGAGGATTTTCACTAGTCCCTAAATTGACTTTTTCATAAGACAATGAGGAACTATTTGTTTTGCAATTGACCGTCTTTTAAATTTATCTTCAAAATCATAAAACTTTTCTAATCTAACAACAGATTTGGGTATGAGATTTACCATGTCCGATAGAGCTTCAGGAGATTTCGGATTAGGTATTACCGTAAAGTCATGCAAATTGTCATCGTGCATTTGTTCATCTATCACTGCGCCTTGAAAGGTTTCTTCCATGTGCAAAAAGTTAATGATCTGCTGATCATCGTCAAATACTCTCTAGTTTGTGATATTATCTGGAACGGATGGTTGAAACAATAGCTCCACGGAGAATGTGTTTGGGAATAAGCCTTCTGCAGGAAGAAGTTTAGAGGCAACATTAGCTAGTAGATCTGCTTCAGCATTATTTAATCGAGGGATTGAATTTATATTAAAAGAAGAAAATTTGTTCATTAAACTCCATACCTCAGACTGGTAACATTTGAGATGCGGGGAAAGACAGTGTATAGAATATCTTACCTTCCTGACCACTATTTCAGAGTCGCCGAATACAACCATATTTTGAATATGCATGTCTAAGGCTTTTCTGAGACCTTGTAATAAAGCCTCATATTCTGCGATATCGTTAGTACATTCAAATTCTAGTCTAAAAGCTAATAATGTCTTGTTACCTGCTGGATCGATAATGATGCAGCATGCACCAGCTCCTTCTTTTGACTTGGAACCGTCGAAATATAGAGACCAAATTTGATTTCCATCGGGTTCACAGGACTGTTGCATAGAAGCTGTTGGTTTCACATATGTTGTGATCTCGGACTATTGTTCTGGATTGTTGATAGGTGAAACTTCAACCATGAAATTGCCGAAGTAGGTGTCCACCCCTTTGACTTCAGGTGGATTAACAGGAGGTGTGTATGATTCATTTGGATCGTTCAAGTCTATGACCGTGAACTTGAGGTAATGCTCATGATTCACCCTGATCTTATTGGGCTTACCATTTTCTGGAAGCCATAAGTGAGACCAGTCCATTGCGAAGTAACCTTGTAGCTGCTTCGACCAGTCCCTACTCAGAAACAGACCATACACTTCTGGAATATCTACCACAATTATATCAATAACCTGATGAACCTTTGGGTTAGACGATAATCTAATCAATACATTTTTTAGTTCGCCTATAAATTTAACATCTGATCGATCAAGTTGTATGATTTTCAAAGAAGAGGGTTCTACTTCAGCGTTAATATTTTGGCAGACTGACCAAGGCATCACATTTGATGATGCTCCTGAGTCGACCATACAATTATGCACATTTATGTTGAAGATTTCGAAAGCTAAAAGAAAAGGAGGTACATTCTTGCGAGTACTTAGAGTAGTAGCTTGTGGTTTCTTACTCGCATTTTCTAATGCTACTTTATTACTTGCGTTATTTACATTATTTACATTATTTACAAGTGCTACAGGAAGGCTTCCTTTATCTTGAGGATCAGGATTATTTTTTGTGGAAGTCTTCTGCGGAACTTTGCTTTGCACAACCTTATTTCCATTTGAATTACCATTCTTGCCATTGTCTGAAATATTTTGCAACATCTTCTGTAACAAAAATGGAAATTTCAACAACTCATAAATAGAAATGTTAGCCCATAATTTTTTAAGATCTTCAACAACATCATAATCTAATTTAGGACTGACATTACTCTATTTAATTTCTGCTGATTTAGATGGCTTAGGAGGTAAAGTTGTAGTGTTCTCAACAGGAGGTTTGTTTTCCATCTTACTCCTAGTGTTGTAGGGGTGAACAGTCTCGAAGTTGGCTTGGAAGATGCTATCCGAGAGGTGTCCAAAGATATTTGGAGAAGACTCTTCTTCTTGAACGGTTTCCTGTTCAATCTCCTCTTGAGGGATATCAGGAGGCATCAAGTCATCCTGGGCTCCTAGAATTGTCTGGAGAGCGCGTTGCAAACTTTCTAGGTTCAAGCCTTCGGGATTTGGATTAGGCCGGTTGGTTTGAAAAGGCTTTCGGAAAGGAGGTTTGTAGGGTCCTTTACTCGAGGAGGCTTCTTCTGTCGACCTTTTTAAATCTATAACTTGATTAGACAATTTTTGTACAACTTTGGTTAAATTTTCCAAATTAGAGTTTTCAGGTTGGGTTTTGTTTTGTGTAGGTCTGGTGAGAATTTCAATCTTCTTTTTGGAAGAAGAAACAGTCTCAGTTTCGTTGCTAGAAGAGTCCTTAAGACTAAGTATGTCTTTTTCAATCTAAGTAGCCTCTTCAAAGGCTTCTAACAACATGGCCTTTTTAGATCTTTTAACCCAAATAGTTATACTTTGATGTAGAGCTTTAGTGTAGTAAGCTATTACAAGACTCTCACCAGGCATAGAGTCTGCAGGGATTCAATTTTTAAGTGTTAGAAATCTTTGATTAAAATCTTTAACTTTTTCTTTCGGGTTCATTTTTAAGCTCGAAAGATCCATGACCAAGACTTCCGGAGGTTTACCATCTCCAAATTTTTCCAAAAAGCATGACTCAAACTTTTCCCAAGACACTATGGTATGGGGTTGTTGGGAAAAGTACCAAGTGGACGCATTACCCTCAAAAGTGTAAGGGAACAACCTACAGACAACGTCTTCATGTTCAACATTACGGAGTCTGATGGCTAACATAAATTTTTTGATATGGTCTTCAGCTATTTGTTTTTAATCTGGATCAAACTTAGGAAGCCATTTCTCCAGGTGTTTAGGTAAAGGGTGTTGGGCTCCAGGTACAGCTACAACATCTTGGTCCAACCAGGGTCTAGCAGGGTTGTTCTGATTTGCCATTGGGGTAGTGGGTGTGGGAGGCTGAGAAGGTGGATTGCCTTCGTCAGAAGAGGAATATCCCCCTGAAGAGGAAGGAGATGAGGGAGGTGGTGAAGGAGGTATCCCAGATCCTCCTGCAGCAGGATTTGTGTTTGGATCTGTAGGATTCACAGTGAGGTTTATATCACCTAACTATTCTCTGATATCAGAGAAGTCTAAAGGTTGACCCCAAATATGGTTTGGTTGCCTAAGACAGGCTAAGGCACTATGTGTTTTAAGAAGAGATTGATGGATAATCTCTTGGGTGTCACCACCTATAGGATTAGGGGTTGCTAGCTCAACTATGATCTCTGGATCTTCGGTTGAAGTAGTTGTTGTTTGAGGGGGGGATATTATCTTGTGAACGGCTTCTAGTCACTATAGGTGTGTGATTAGGTGGAGGAGGAGTCTTACGACCACCTCGTGCCATTAATTAAGTTCAGGCCCTCCTTCTAGCGCCATTTGTTGACGGGCGAAATTGTCTGTCCGTCAATTGAGAGAGTGGAACTAGTCCGGGGTTGTCTAAATAACCCAAGCCGTTTGGAATGAACCACCCTGACGAGTTTAACGGCTCCGTTGGCCGCTCTAAGGTCTTTTAAGAAAACCAAAGAGAAAACTAATTTAAACTAGCTAAACTAACTAAAACAAATAAAACTAACTAAAACTAACTAAAATAAACTAACTAAAACAAATAAAACTAACTAAAACTAACTAAAATAAACTAACTAAAACTAAATAAAAGAAACTAAACTAACTAACAATAAACAAATTAACTAAAAACAAACAAACTAACTATTACACTAATCTAATTAAAACAAACTACTAAATAAACTAAAACTAAATATAACTATTCTAACTATTATATACAATATATTAACAACTCAAATCAACTATCTAATTACTAGCTGCAACATTACTTATTCACAAATGTACACTATAAACAACCTACAGATTTAATTAAAACCTGCAAAACTCATGTGTTTTCTGCCCTAAGACAGCAAGATATGTTTTTTGATTTTTAGATTTTATGAAAAAGAAATAAATCTTCTGAAATTAAACGATCTAATATATTTACTGAAATTAAACAATCTAATATAAATCTAATTAAACCTATATCTAAATTAAACTACTTAGGAAAACAACAAAGAAAAGATTAACTGACCTGGAAGCGCTCCTGATTTGTCCTATGTGTGATGACTCTGAAGCTGGTCGGAGGAAGTAAACTCACACTGGATTGGTTCAAAAGCTTCTCGTAAACGATCAGCTGTGCTGCTCTTCGAGTTGGTTTACAGGAAAAACAAGACATAAAAAATCATAACAACTATAAGATGTATAAATCTCTGCAATAAGGGAAACCTGTTATGCAAAAACTTATATTTGATAATTCAATCAATGAAGAAGATAAACCTGTCATTCACAAACTGAATTAAACAATTGTTATGTCTTTTATACAATTGGAAGAAACCAGATATGAATTACAGTGATTAAAATTATATCATTTGCACATGATCTAGATAGCTAAAGTAGTCATAAATCATAAACAAATTGATATACACAACATGAAACAAAATGTTGATATATTGAGAAGTTAAAGCTATGAAAAAACACCAAATTCTTCTTCAGTCTATATTAGAACTCCATATCCTTGTTCTCCCACGAATGAGGATGAACATTATTACAAATATCATAAGTATATATAAGTCTCTCCACAGGGTAAAACATCCCTGTGGATAACATCAAACTGTTTTACATAATTAGGGAAATATCCCAAAATCGACTAAACTAGGAAAATAAAATGCAAGCGAAATCCTTGAAATATCCCCTAGCTGCTCATCATATCCACTGCAATTTTGAATTCATCTGCAATAGACCAAACATATCAAGTTAGAAAGATATTTCATTAGAAAAACAATAAAAATTTGACTCTACAGACTTAGCAATAGAATCATCTGATTCTGTAGCTAGTCTAAAATAACATACAGGATCAGATAGAAATCAAAATGAAATCTTTTTAAAATAATCCAATTTAATTTTCTTTTAATAAAGATTGAAATTGAATCACTAATGGTTCAAGTAAATTTATCATTCAAATTAAACAAAATTGAAAGAGATACAATCGAAACAGGGTAAGAATGCTCTGTTTTCTTTTTTTAGTTGCCATAAAATCGGGTCAAATAGTAACCAAAATGTTTCATATCCAAATGAAATTGATGGTGGATCATATCGTATAAAATACAATGTAATCGAATACAATCATAATCAAACACACTCATAATCGATTTTTTACGACTGTGACAATATGCATAAGATTTATATTGTTTTAATCAAATGCCAATATGGAAAGACTATTACGATTATAGTCAAAATGAGACATGCATAATAGCATTATCCAAACTTTGCCATAGACTCCGATAGCTGAGCATTACACAGTCAACAGACAAGCTCAAAATAATGATCACAACCATCAAAACAAATCGTGACTGAGTCAAAAACAGTAACAAATCGCAATTCTGGGCATAATCACTTTCATTCCCAAATCAAATTTAAACAATGTATTTGTTGCAATATGAATTGAACTGATAACACGGTCAAACAATGCGAATCGATTGGTTGGGTATTATAGTTATGATTCATATCTATTCGAAATTTGGTTATGCATTAACATAATGGTATTCAGATTGGTCAAAAAAGACATGGAATCTAAAATCATAACAGTTAACCATTATTGCCAACCATATCGTATAGAATATAACCAATTCAAATCGAAACAATTGACTGTGTTCGAAATTGAAATACCAGAAACAGCCTGTGTTTAGAAAATATATTAACAACTTCAATAAGAAATAGAGTATTTAATACAAGCCAAATTAAAACAATCAAATCCATACCACGATTAATCGAATCAAAGCTAAATCCAATCAAAACTAATCCAGGAACGAAATTCGATTAATCAAAACAAAATTATGCATATAGTGCATGCTTATGTGTCAAAGCAAATTCACGCAGAAAACAGAGCTAAGAGTTTGTCATATAAACAGGTGATAGTCATACCAGTGAGGTTGCTCGGGCTATGCCAATTTTGAATTAACAACCGTTGTAGCTGACTCCACGTTCTTAAATAGAATAGAGCCGGTTGTTCATTGTTTCTTGTCGGTGGCTAGCAATTTAGCCTTTTGATTGGTGAGCGTTGCAACTTGATCCTCCAGAGCATGAATTCTGGACTGTAGCATTGGCACATCAAGGTAGTACCTTTCTAACCATGAGCTACACTGATCACATGGTGAAGCAGCTGGTTGAGATAGAGCAGGAGGGGGTTTTGACGAGTCACCGGGGATTTCACGAGACATTTTAATGCTGGGGTAATCAGGGTTATTTCGTAAGCAAGGTGGTAGGTTTTTCATAAAGTCGTATGAGGGTTTGTCACACAGACCTTCAGAATAGGGATACTCACTTGCTAGGTAACATTCCACCTCCGAGTCAGAATCTTCACTCACCATGATAGGGTCAGGGTTGATAGGAGGTCTCGGTTTGTTTCTTGCCATGCGAGAGATTAATTGGGCATTCTTTTTTCCTTTGGAATTCGCAGTAGGTTTGGCCTTAGGCCTTTTAGCCACGGGTTTAACATTTTCCACATCCTTGGTGATAGAGTTGGGTAGGTCGATAGGTGAGTCGGGTAGGGGTTTAGGTAACAGAGCACTATAAGGCATAGGGGGTACAGACTTACTCTCGCTCACCACAGGTTTGTCAACCTGTGGTGAATTTGAATCTTCAAAATTATTGCGAATAAGAAAATCATTCCAACAGTGTCGGCGTAACCCCAAATGACAAACCACAAGCATTTTAATTAACCCAAAGTGAAAAAGGTTGTTATCGGCCTGGTTATGTTTGTATCTTTTAGACATTTTAAAAAGACTCCTATGCAAGTAATAAGGCATATTAATCTCATAGCCCATGAAAACCATAAGTAGCCGAAGGTGGTACAAGAAAACGAAACCATACCGGCCCTCGCAGGTGATAAAATGCTTGGTTATCATCAGCAAGTCGTGCCAATGTTGCTTGAGCATATTCGCGGGTAAAACTTTGTCACAGGAGTTCACCTTTTGAGACTGGAAGAGCAATGTCCATGGGACATCTTCCACTTTGCAATTTTTTGACCATTTCTGTCCAGCAGCAGGCAGACCAGTAGCTAAACTGAGAAATTGCTCGTCAATTTCTAATTTCACATCTCCAACCTTGGCTCGGCATCCATCAAAGGTTAATGCGAATTTTCGAGCCACGCAAGGGTTAAAACCATCAAACTTTTGTATGAATGGGAGCCATCCAAATTCTTCAAGGTCTTTGTAATCACCGTCAAACATCAACAATGCCTGGCCACCATTGGGTTCAGCCCTCACGACCGGGGCCATGGTGTGGGCGCATGGTAGGGTTTGGATTGAACAGAAAAATACACAGGAGCAAAAAATCGTTTGGGCTAACAGTTGCGAACGATGAAAGGGGAAACAAATTAATGTGCGCGTGCGAGGGTGGTGGGATTATCACCGCCATGCAGCATAGTAATGGCAAAGTACAGCACTGTTCAATCAATCATAACATCATTCAAACCATAATATTCGGCCAACCCAATAATTAAACGGTGGATGATACGTCGATGTGCCAATGTATTGTTTGAAACCATGAATGTTCAATCAAACCCAAAGTTAAATGTGTGTCATTGTAATAATTCAAACCATTGATTCAAAACCCAAATGTTTAACCAATGCGCCATGTGCAATCAAACATTCATAAACATAGTGACTAATGATTTTATAAAATCGACAAGCTTAAGAGCTTATAATAATAAGGATCACATTATATAAAACAAAATCAACCATGACCCCTATGTAAATTAATGACTAGGCAAGTATCCATATGCTCAATGCCTTATTAGTTTAATAAAATCAAATTGCGCAGTCAAAGTAAAAACGTGCGAATAGGCATAGTTTGAAAAATATTTTCAGCCACATGATAAACCAAAGGTAAAGTGCCAATCAAAATATCGATAAAAAACTATGACAGTTCAAATAATGATAGAGGAGTTTTCACGCTTTCAGTCGTGAAAACTAAATCAACCAATTTTCAAGTGTCGCATGAAATGAAAATATCATCTATTTGCAAAATGCGATGGAAATTTGAAGTTCAGAAGACATAGGTGTAGGCAGCTTTTAGGGCAATTGAAAAAATTGAATTGGCTGCCAACACAACTTTGGAACTTTTGAACCACCTTTTCCCTGTCGCTAGTAGTCCTGTGGCTAAGCTTATGAATTCCTCATTGAGCTCAAGCTATACATCTCTGACTTTAGCCCTACACCCGTCGAAGGTGAGGACGAATTGTTGGGCAACCGAAAGGTTAAGGCCCTCGAACCTCTGTATAAACACCAGCCAAGCATTATTTTCCAAATCCTTACGGGCATTATCGAATAGCAACAGAGTTTGGCGGCCTTTTGGTTCTATGCACACCACTGGTTCCATAGACAAGAGCACATAGTGGGCAAGGGTTTGCGTCCAAGGGTTTGAACAGGGTAATGACAGGATCGAAGGCACACAGGCTTACCCGAAAACATCAGAGTTATGCCGGGATAGGGGGAATGCATTAATGACTGAATGTGTGAGGGTGGTGGAGTTAACTCAGCCCATGAAAAACAGTCATTTCCCACCGTACAACCGATGATGCATAAAATGATTCAAATCACTATTGCATATGTCAAAAACTATGCCATTCAAACAATCAATGAAATCTATGGTAAGTCAACCAAACATTTGCGCAAGCAATAGTTTTAGCATAGTTTTAAAACCAAAACAATAATTTGAAATCAACACCAAGGGTTTGATCGTATCAAATGTGTGTTTTTAATGAAATGATTCTACCAAGGGTCTAACACAACATCAATGTGTTTTCATGAAACCAATGTGTCAAAGAAATCAATGAAAGACTATAGATCATCAAAACATCAATGTATCAAAAACTCAATCATAAGAATATCATCACAGTCTTATAAAAAAAAAACGAAGTCATATTAACAATCAAAGAATGCCAAATGAGTAAAGATCTTGGAGTCTTGCCAACTGTGCAAATATAATCAAATTAGAAACGCAGTGAACACATAGACAAGAATGACCATAATAATCGAGTGACGATTCTAATGTGACTTCAAAAAAAAAACTTTCACGCTTGCAGTCGTGAAAACGAGAACAAAGTGCACAAAATAATAGTGTTGTTTTATTCCAAACATTCTGATGAAAATCAAGGGTTGCAAGACACTGGTGTAGGCAGCTTATAAGGACAGTATAAAAATGTGAATTGGCTGCCAACAAACCCCCATTTTGAGAGGGCCCAATTGGGCTCTTCCATTTCACATTTCTTCAGATGCCTCTGATACTACAATTGGTGCGGTACTAGGGAAATAGAAAGACAAAGAGCCTTATGATATCTAGTATATCAGCAAGAACATGGCTCCCATTGAATTAAATTATACAGTTACTGAAAGAGAATTCTTAGCAGTAGTTTATGCAATCAATAAATTCAGGCATTATGTCACGGGATATCCTACATTTATTCATACTGATCATACAACAATTAAATATCTGATGAATAAACCTATTACTAATGCCAGAGTAACTATATGGTTGTTACTTCTACAAGAATTTGACATAACTATAGTAGATAGACCTGGAAAAGAAAATGTGGTTGCTGATTTTCTATCAAGATTACATGTAAATGATGATAATTTACCTATTGATGATTCCTTTCCAGATGAACATTTGTTTGCAGTATCTTCTCACTCACCTTGGTATGCAGACATTGATAATTATTTGGTTTCAGGGAAGGTACCTCCCCATTTATCTCTGCGAGAAAGAAGGAAGACTATTCAGAAGAGTGCTCGGTATAGTTGGATAGGAGGATACCTTTTCTACACAGGCCTTGATCAGGAAATCAGGAGATGTGTGAGGGATGATGAAGCATACGATCTGTTGAAGGCTTTCCATGATGGCCCTTGTGGGGGTCATTTCGCTGATAAAAGAACCGGACAATTTTTTTTAAGGATGGGCTATTTTTGGCCCACCATATTTCAAGATGCCAAGATTTATGTTCAAACTTGTGACAGTTGCCAACGAATGGGGCAGCCAAATCGTAGGGATGTGATGCCTCTACAGCCTCAGTTAGTGTTAGAACCTTTTGAGAGATGGGCCATGGATTTCATAGGGCCCATTAACCCACCTTATAATCAAAAAGTATATATATTGGTCTATACAGATTACATGACCAAGTGGGTAGAGGAGAAAGCACTCATTAGAGCCTCAGAAGAATCTGTCTTAACATTTCTGTTCGAAGATATCTTTGTTAGGTTTGGAGTTCCCAAATAATTAATAACTGATGGAGGAACGCCTTTCACATCACATAAACTTGAAGTCCTACTCAGTAAATATCATGTTTTACATAGAATAGCTTCTCCATACCATCCAAAGGCAATGGCCAGGTGGAAAGTACCAACAAATCTTTTGAAGCCATTCTTACTAAAACAATGAGAGAACATCGTCAGGATTGGATAGACAAATTGCATGAAGCTCTATGGGCTTACCGAACTACTTGGAGAAACACAACTGGTTTTTCTTCTTACGAACTGGTATGTGGAAAAAGCCATGTTTTCCCATTGAATTTGAAATCAAAACCTTAAGAATTGCATCAGCAGTCAACCTGTTAAGAACCAAACTTCAATATAGCATAGAAAAACCTCAAAAGCCGACATAATTAAAATAACATTACTAATCTAAATTACAACTAATGGCCTAAAGCCGACATAAATAAAATAGCATTACTAATCTAATATGCCCCAATTAAGGGGTAATGAGCCAATATTAGGGCTTAACATGCCCCTCTCCTTGAGACAAGTGTTGTCCACAACGCTTGAGTAACTCTGGATGCTTCTGTATAAAAGACTCATCTTCCCAAGTGAAATCTTCAGCCGGTAGTTTCCTCCATTTAATGAGATACTCTGAAATGGATCTATTCCTCAGTTGGTGAATTCTTGTGTCAGTGATGGCTTCAAGCCCCAATATGATTTTTCCTTCCTCGTCAAGTTCTGGCAATATAGTTTGAACTGGGATCTTGTCACCTATAACCTTCTTTAAGCATGAAACATGGAAAACTGGGTGTACTCGTGAAGATGCAGGCAGCTCCAATTTGTATGCCATA
>ML785447.1:664777-682629 GCA_009831015.1 Picea engelmannii
TTTATCTTATGTATTTCTATGATATGTCTTCTCTTCAATGCCACAGGTCTGATCAAAATTGGATGTGCCAAGTGGAATTTACGATAACTTCCCCACAACTTGCTGATTTTTGGCCTTTCCAGGAGATATCACTTGTATAGTGTTCCCCGCACAAAATAAATGATATACAATTCTGAAACTCGCACCCAAAATAACAAAGACTGTCCACGATCCAATGCAACCAGTCCCACCCAATTTGGATACTCTGAGAAGAAGTTATGATTGTTTTACCTAGAACACCTTCTTGAGACTAGCCAATAGGACTAGTCAGATACCCTGTCTTACACAAGGTGTATCTACAAATTTATGATGAACCAGAAGCTGAACTTTTTACCACAGCTAAAAAACTAATTTCTGTAAATGGCCCCCGGAGTGTAGGGTCTGAAACGTTTCATAAAAATCTTTATAGCGAAAATTCTGCAAAGGCTCATTTCAGGATGATTCCAGAACCCTATCTTGTACATGCTATATCTCAGAAAGTATAAGGCCTCAGGGGCTAAATTTTTAACCCAACGTACCTTGATCGGTTCACTAAATTCCCTCCAAGCCGTTCCTTTTGAAACATTGTAGAAAAAAAGTTATAGCTAAAATTCCACGGTGTCTCAGATGTAGCAGCGAAACCCCAAGACCTTGAGCTCTGATACCATATGTTAAGAACCAAACTTCAATATAGCATAGAAAAACCTCAGGAAAAGTAATCAACGCCTTGAAAAAGAGATAATTTCAGATAATAAGCCTCTTCGAGGGGGCAACCTCCTTTTACCCCACTTAAATGTTCAAGTACCAGATCCTTCAAAATGAAAATGTCTCCTTGGTATATATAGGAGACTAGGAGGTATAATTACAAATAATGGCCTAAAGCCGAGATAATTAAAATAACATTAATAATCTAAATTACAACTAATGTCCTAAAGCCGACATAAATAAAATAGCATTACTAATCTAATATGCCCCAATTAAGGGGTAATGAGCCAATATTAGGGCTTAACACAACCTTGACTTGACTATGGCACAAAAAGCCAGACTGCAGCATCTCAATGAGCTTGATGAAAAGTGGTTGGACGTTATTCATCAATTCTCAGTGATTCAACAACAGAGAATGAAATGGCATGACCAGGTCATCAAGAAGAAATTATTCCAGAAAGGAGATTGGGCTCTATTGTATGATTCACGCTTTAAATAATTTCAGGGTAAGTTGCGTACACAATGGCTAGGACCTTATGAGGTAGACACTATTTTTTCCAATGGGACAGTCAGGTTAATCACTATTAATGGATCCGATACACAGTTACATGCAAATGGTCATCGCCTGTGCATGTATTAGCGTCCACTATCGAAGGAAGATTTCAAATCTAAATGTTCAGCCGATACAGGTTATCAATTCTTAAAAGGAATGGAGTTTGCGCCTTCCCTTTCTCAACTTTAGGACTTATTTTTCTCAGACATTGTATATAAATAAACTCGACAAAAATTTAAATTTTTCTGTTTCTGTTTGGTTGTGTTTATTATGCTAATAAATTCAGCCTTGAAGGGTATCAAGCAGTTTTTCTGTGTGCAGGTGAACAACAAGGATGACTATAGAAAAGGTGACAAATGATTAGTTCATGGAAGTTGAAAAACTTCCTAAAAACTAAGTGATGTAGCATTCGGCCGATTTTCTGTTGTTACACCCTTTTTCCGACAAATTGGCCAATTTTCTGCTATTACACCCATTTCTGACAAATTGGCTAATTTTCTACTGTTACACCCTTTTTCCGACAAATTGGCAGATTTTCTGCTGTTACACCCTTTTTCCGACAAATTGGCCTATTTTCTTCTCTTACACCCATATCCGACAAATTGACCGATTTTCTGCTATTACACCCTTTTTCCGACAAATTGGCCAATTTTCTGCTATTACACCTATTTCCGACAAATTGGCCAATTTTCTGTTGTTACACCCATTTCGGATAAGTTGGCCAATTTCCCTACTGTTACACAACGGTCGCTTTTTCACAATTTTCTTTTCCGACCATCTTATTTGTTGTTACACCTACCTTCTCCATTTTGGCCGAAGTACTTGCTGATACACAGATTGATGTTATTCTTTCTTGCCACTTCACTCTTTTTTTTTGCGTTTTTTCCAAGTACTGCTACTCCATCTCTACACTCTTTACATGTTGCAGCACCGCTGATTCGTTCATACTGCAACTATCTTTTTCCTCCTTATCTAAGTGAAATTGTTGTTTCATCATTACTTGACTTCACATCTGGCTACTTCCAACTGATTATCTCTAGAATGGACTCCATATCTTCTCCAATTGTCATATCATCATTTCTCACACTATCCTTCATCATGTCAGCTATTCCATGCAACTCAGATGGCGGTTGGATAACGTGATCACTCTGACAGACAGTTATGTGCAGTAAGATATGAGGTATGTGACTAATCCTACGTGTTAAAGTAATGAATATATAAAAGCATGCTTTCCCGTTTTTCTCACCACTTGTACTAAATTGATCCACCTGGAGCCAATATGATATATGCAAACCACGTTCGAACCGGTTGTGTTTCTGGTTTAGGTGCTAGTCTCTCCTCCTACGTGACTGTTAGACTCTCAAGCAACATCATGGGAGGATCAGTTGTGAGGTATGAACCTACAAATTTGGACACTTTGTTGTTGCACCCAGAGGCCTACCAAATATTTCTGCAGACTGGCTGGATACCCTATTTTAAGAAGTTACATGGGTTTAATGAGGACGAGGTATTGGAGTTTAGTCAAAATCTCACCAAAGAATATTCAATGGTGAATGGGGTAAGGATTCCAATATCAGAGGAAAGCATTGTTGATGTCACGGGGTTACCAACAATAGGGGGGCGATGGTTTAACAGAAAAATTCATCTTCTAGATGCTCAGAAATCTTTCCTCGTTAGCAATGAGAAAATTCAGACAAAAGGCTGAGGTGCGGATGTCAATTCCTTACCAACGCCCTGGGGGAAAGTTGCAGAATTTGTCAAAAGGTACATTACCTGTGAAGGCAGGTACCAAGTTGTTTATTTTTATGATTTCATCTTATTATCACATCTGCGACATCATAAATTCATAAACATTCCTTATTATCGACTCCATTCATTGAATAACATGGCTCATTTTGTAAAAAAATCCAAAAACCCAAAGAATTGCCTTTCTAATCACAGACTCATCAGACTATTGATTCGCAATGGTATGGACATTTCCAATAACCCATTACCTATTGTAGAAGATCAGCCACCTTCTATACCTACAGATATGCCAGGACCTCTTCCTGAGTCTCTGCCCTCGGCCGCAACAACAGTCCAAACCCCTATTGTCGTTGCCTCTAAGATGACCTAGAGAAGTAAACGCACAATCCATGGCCATCCTAGCACTAACCAGGCAAGCCTTGATGAAGGTGAATTGACACAACCTGTAGCTATGATTGTGAAAAATGCAGAACAACCAGCTATTACACCGAGCCGTGCATCCCAGCCCTTGGCCATGACAGATGTTATTGAAAAATTACCTCTTGCTCCTAAACAGAGAACCACTTTTCCTGTATCTACATTACTTAGAAAGCACACAAGGTCAGAATGGTCCACTACAGTAGCAAGTTTGAATACCCCTGTTGAACTAGCAAAGACACCTATTGTTTCAACAACTATTCCAAGTCCTACTATCACTGCCAGTAGAATATCTCAGAAAATAAAACGTCCATTCAAGGGAAAATGTTAGAAAGACCTGGACCCCATTATATCAGCAGCAACTCAGAACCCCTCTGCTACTGTGACTGAGAAATATACAGAGATACGTATATTAGGTTTTATTTTGTGCCCAGAACTGCAAGCCACTATTGTCTCACTTCAGACCGAATGTACTCCAATCGCAGCAGAATGATCGGCTCCACCTAATGATTATGTGGATCATACGTCAAATAATGATGTCCAGATCATAGCAGAACCAGGTATAACTGAATTTCCTACTTGTGTGGTTGAGGAAGAACAACCTCTTCCACCTCCATCAACAAAGAAGAAATCATCTGCTTTTGTTTCTGTTTTACCAAGGAGAAAAACCAAGTCTACCAGCTTTGTGGAAGCAATAATTGGTCAGCAAGCTATGGAACAAGCTATTCATGTTCTTCGTCCATTATCCACTATGATTGATGAAGAGACTGTTACACAATAACTATTCTCTTCCAATAAACTAACAGTGCTAGTAGAGACACATGCAAACAATGGGACGGGTATACAAGGACAAGTCAGGTAGGAGGAACCTGTTACACAAGAACCAACTATCCAAGACGGGCCTATTCCACAGGAAGAAGACATGACAGACACAGTTGTTACACAAGAAACAACTATCCAAGACGATCATGTTCCATAGGAGGCAGTCATGACAGACACAACTATTACACAAGAAACAACTATTCCACCAGAAACAACTATTGACAATGTAACTGCTCCAAAAGAACCAGTTACAAATAGTGTTGTGGATGTACCACTTGCCCAACTGTTTGCCCAAATTGAGACAAATATATAGTATACAAAAAACTCCAAAATAACTGCACTGATAACAGAGAATGGAAGCCTCAAAGAAGAGTTAAAAACCCTGAAACAATAATTAGAGATTTCTCAACAGAAGAATCCAGAAGGGATTACTCTAGACATCCTAGCACTCACAAAAGATTTTATGGAAAGAGATAAAGAACTCATGTGATTTGAGTGTGGAAACATATATTTTGAGGCAATTTATAAGGTAGTAAAAGTGTCGATTGCAGGAGGTCCAACAACTCTCTCGTCAAGACTGAACATGCACTTACTGCTACACATAAAATAGCACAACCGAGAAGATCTCAACATCATAATGCAGTTGTTGGTTTACCAGCAACTTTCAAACAAGAACCTATGTTTCCCTCATGAGTTGATAGTCAAGCAACTCAAATATATTCTTCTCCTCAAGACAAAGCAATGCAGACAGATTTTTGACACCACATATTTTCTTTTTAGCACAACATTTTACCATACAGACACTTATCAATTTCTCTTAATAGTTTTGCATTGGAGGAACCAATTCCCTAATTCAGCTACAGAGTAAGGTTTGAATGTGTTTTTCTTGAGGACATGCAATGTCTTCAGTTGGGGGGCATGTTAGGACCCATAAATGTCCCTTTTTCATCACATCTTTTGCCTATTCAACCTTATCATCTCTAAGTTAAATGCCTACTATAATGCATGCTAAGACCTTTTAACCCAGGTATGAATCATTTATCTTGCTTTTATATTTTTATTTTCTTAGCATGTTTGATTGGTAACGTTCACATGTTTTACCCATAAAATGATTCAACTAATGATCGAAATGAATAGAACAACCAATTCTTAAAGAATGGTCGTTGTTGTTACACCAGCTGTTATAGCTATGCGCCAATCTTGGAAGTTGTTACAACTATGTGCCAATCCTAGAAGTTGTTACACGACTGCTGCAACAGGTACCACCGATTCTATTGATACATGACTGCTGTAACGAATACCACCGATTTTGTTGTTACACGACTGTTGCAACAAATTCCACCAATCCTGGAAGCTACTACACCTACTGTTATATGTTTAAACTTGTAAGATTAGTTCTAGATCTTGTATTAATGATATCATACGAACAGCTTGAGAATCGGGGATTCTCAAGGCTATTCTGATTTTGTTTTAACTGAATGACACTGAATTTAAATAGAAGAGATTTTGTAATCAGGGGAACAAATTCAGACTATGAGAAAGTGAAGAGAAGTAAATCTTATTGTACACAATATTTTTGGCAAATCAATAGAAGAGTGGATTGAATTTATTTAGTGGATTGTAGCCTATTTTCTTGAGAGGATTCACTGAGAAGGAAAGGGCCCACCTTCCTCACAGATTCTCCTCTGTTTTGAATTCCAGAATAGTTGTTTTAATGTGAAAGGTTTATCTAATTAACAATTCTAGAACACATTTGTTGTTACGGTCCAGTGCTTTTCTGTAGATGCGCTTAAATCTGTCTCATGAGAATTAAAAGTCAATTGTTGAACACTGTTGGATAATTACTTTTCCTTTTTCTGCATTAGATTAAAATCTTTTTTTCAAGTAAAAGAAAATAAAAGTGTGGATTAATTTCTTGCAATAAGTAGATTTTCTTCTGCAATTAGTAGAAACCTCCATCCTGCAAAAGTAAAATAGAAAGTTAGATTAGAATAGGTAATCCAGAATTCTTATACATTCATCAGTTTAGATTTCAATTTGTGATTTCAATTCTGCAGAACTCCAGTTGTGTCAGCATAATTGTGTTACTAATAAAAAAAAAAAAAAATTCCTTACTACAATTAGATTAGTGTTGCTTCGATAATCTAGCATAGACTGTGCACAATTATCTTGAAATAACAAACTTCCTTGGGTTGACAATTTATATTGAACACCTTAACTCTCTATTCATTTAGACAATTAAAGTGCCCAACAACACATTGCGGCCATATGTCCACCACAACCAACGTTTTGTGAACTGGAGTGACAACGCAAGTGGAAATCCCTTTGAAGTGTCTGGAAAAGGTTTTGAAATGTCAGGAAATCATTTTTATTGTGAAAGATTGCAAAAGCATGAAAGTCAGGATTTGATCCGTCGATGGGCCCAAATTTCTATGAGGAGATGGGACTTTAATAACAAATGGTGCCTTATTGAATATCATGTTCCAAGATTGTTAGCGTAATCATCACTAACATCATAAGCGCAAGTGTCCTCCAACCTAGTGAGAATTCATTATTAAATATTTTATGGGCATTTGTTTTCCTTGATCAGTGGAAAATCTCACGTTCGTAATGTATGTGAACCAAGCTGCAGTGAAAACGTTTTTTTCCCACGCGTTATTGTTATCATTTCCAAGTTTTATAAGCTTGAGAGATTTTTGCATAACGTACAATCGTTGGGATCTATTTTATAGTAGATAGCATCAGAAATATGATTTTGATGTCTTCACTATTGGCGTCATTTAAAAATGTAGGCCTTCCAGCCACTGATTAAAACGTGCAGCAATGATGCGGTTTTTGGATGTTGATAGAGAAGGGTCTATTTCGTATGACCATTTTCATAACTTTATGTTGGTTTTTATTTGAAGGCCCCATATCATCAATAGCAGAACAAAATCATTTTTTTGAATATTTATTTGTTTTGGGTTCAAGATGGCAATGGGACCATACAAAAGGCAGGGCTTCTATGAATGACAGTGTCCTAAAAAAGATCTGTTGAGTGAGCACATGTTTATGGTAAACTTGGATCAGAGAGGACATGTGAGAGTGGTTGGAGTCAAAGAAAAAGCTAGAGATGAAGAAGTCAATATTTATGGAGACTCTACTACCCATGATTACTATTATGTGCTTGGTGTGCTACCAGATGCAACACCAGCAGAAATCAAGCGTGCGTATTATAGCTGTATGAAATCTTGCCATCCAGACTTGAGTGGAAACGATGTCGATGCATCAAACCTCTGCATATTTTTAAATGAAGTGTATGAGGTATTGAGTGACCCTGTGCAGTGCATGGTTAATGATGAGATCCATGGGTATTCGTTGAGGACATTTAATCCTTTCTGGATGATTCTCGACCAAGCGATCATGTATTTGTTGACGAGTTCAGTTGTAAAAAAATGTGCAAAATGTGGCTACTGAAATATTTGCCTTTGAGGGAGATTTTGGACAAGCAAGAGCATGTTGCCCATCAAGAAATATTGATTTAGTTAACCAAGCCATCATTTCATGTCTAGTCGATTGCATACATTGGACATCTACATCACAACTATCACTTCTTGAAGACAAAATGCGTAGAGTAGAACGTGTAAATGTTGGTTTGATGCTGGCAAATATGGGTTCTGCTGCTCCTAACTTTTTTCACAGTTAAGCTTTAGGTGGGAAAAGTGCCAAAGAAGAGATCAACAGCATGTTGTGATTAGAATGAGGAAGCATTGCATCCTTCATTGCTCTACTCGATTCCCAATGGCAGTCACACAACCTAAAGTCTGCACAAATTCTCTTAAATTCCATCCAAGGGATTCAAATACCCGGTTTCGAACCTGAGACTGTAAGCCTCGTTCCTTGGACACCTCCAAAAGGATGTTATCTCAAGGAAGCCGCAAAGATCATGCTGAGCTACACCTATGTGAGCATCTGGATATTTCTGAGCTTCAATGTGATTGTGTTCAACAAGTACATCCTTGACAAGAAGATGTATAATTTCCCCTTCCTCATTACCCTGACCATGATCCACATGGCATTCTTATGACTAGTTCATGGTATGGAAAACCATTATTACATGGTTTGTTTTTTATTTTTGGGAAGTTATTATGTGCACATTGAGATAGTGGGTTTTAACCATGATGGTCAATCATTGTAAAACCTTTTCATGAGTGTTTTATAAACTCATGATATGTATGCTCTTCCTTCTTTCAGCATGGATTTTTAGTCGCACAAGATGTGTTGACAAGGTGATCTACTAAATCAACCTCCAAATCAAAAACAGGGAGTCATCTTTTATACTTTTGATGGATCAAAGTCAATCAAGGGGCATTTTTCCTATGCTCAGAGTTTGATATATGAGCATTAAAGGAGTTGGACATTGGATGTGCACATGTTGGCACATATGGCCATAGTATTGTTTCCCTTTTATGCATCATTTTGGCATGAGAATTTCCTTTTGATGTATTGGCCATGAAAAGGTCTTCATGTAAGCCTAAAATCATCATGTAAAAAGGTTATGAATCATTGTAATGGTTGTGTAGCCACTCTTGAGTGAGGAGAGTGAGAGGCGTTATTGTTGTGCGTTAATATTTTATTGGCTTCTTTGTAATCATGATGTAAACAATGGGTTGAGGCATGCCATTTTTGGTGATTCATTGTAAACTTGACCAAGAGTGTAGTTATAAACTCTTGGCAAGTAAGAAACTTGTGTAGGTATCATCAGTAGGCTGCAAAATTTATGCAGACGTGGGCTTCAACATTTCATATCCAAAGACGAAGAGGTGAACGAGACAGGGAATGTGTCCTTCAGAACATTTTCTTGGAAACAGTTGCAAGTGGTTGACTTACATTCCAATTCTGAAGTACATGGAATGAAGACATTTGCACACAGTTGATGATGGATTGCAGGTCAAAGTTGATACTTTTGGAGGTCCAAAACTTTTTCTCCATGGGGAGGTGTGATCCAGGATCTTCACAGTCGACACATTTTTAGTTGGCTTCAAATACTACCAACATTGTCCAATCAAAAAAGAGCCCACATCGATATTTCTGATGCATTTTGAATGAAGTCAATTGGACTTCACATGCTAGAGATATGTCTTGTTGATATTTAGGGGCAAAATGGCATTGTAAAATGTTTAATACATGATATAGGGTTCTCATAATTATGTATTTTTCATTAATTAAAAGGGATTATTTGGTGCAAAGCCATGTTGGCTTTCAATCCCTAGTATCAAGGAGAGTCCTAAGGAGAGTTGAGAGCTTCATGGATGGTTGAGAGATATTATAAAACCAATCCCTTGAGATATGCCAAGATCCTAATTTAGGGGATCTTGAGAGATATTATCTCCATGAAAATCTTGATGTGGTTAAGATGGAGATGTTATATAAACCCTTCCCGGGGGTCAAGAAGAGGGGGGAGAAAGCAAAGATCTTGTGGAAATCTTATTGAGAGCTTATTGATTCAAAGGATGTCTTTGTAAAGGAGAAACAAGTTATAGGCTTGTTTATGTAGCCCTTTTGAAGAAGAATCAATAAATAAGATTCATGGGATTCATGAATCTGGAGACGTAGCCAGGGGGTCTGGTGAACTCCATTATCATATTGTTGTCAATGTTGTATGTGTGATTTTGATGCATTCTCGCTTGGTTAAGTAGAGTTTTATTTGCATAAACATGCACAATAGTTTTGACAATTTGATGATTTCATGTTAATGTATTCATTAATGAGGCATGGTTAATGAACACTATTGCCCTTATTCACATGAAAATTTCATCAGTAAAAGATCTTATTTCAAAGATTTGGATGTAGGAAGATTCTCATCAAGTTTTCAGATCAAGTGGTATCAGAGATGGTCTGACCATTTTTGCAGATTGTGAATATCACCAAGGGAAATGGAGCGAAGAAAACAGAAAGACTCCAAGAATTAGAAGAGATAAATCACAGGATTCAAGCTGGAAATGCAGAGTTGAGGAGACTTTTGCAGGTTGTAGAAGAAGAGAAGCAAGAGCTTCAAGAGAGGTCTCAGCTTCATGGAGAAGTCCTTCACAGAATTATTAAAGAATTGCAACTTGAATTGCAAACCAAGGATGATCTCTTGGCTAAGTTGTAGCTTGGTGAATGAATGGAAGACAAAGAGCCTTCTACTATGGATGTGCAAACTCAAACTAAGGTATGAGTTATGAGTATTTCTTCATGTCCACTTTCATCTCAATATGATAATAATGTTGGCATGAAGCTTCTCACTAAAATGGGATACAAAGGAGGTGGAATTGGCATTAATGGCCAAGGGGTCACTCAACCATTAGAGGTGATACAAAGACCACCATTTGCAGGTTTGGGTTATGGCAAGGTAGAGACTAGAGAGTTCTCAAAGATTGCTAAAGAAAGAGACACTTCTACATCATTGGATTCCAATAGAGGAGCCAAAGCAGCTAGTCTTCATCATATCTGCAATGAATATGAAACAGGAAGGTATAAAAGTCATTCAAATTCTTTTCTTGAATATAAGAAAAATGATTTATGCATTAGATATTCTAACCATGATGTAGCCAAGCATCAAATGAAGAAATTTTGGGTTAAGAAGATAGATGTGTCCACAGGAACTGAGACAGAGCCAAGACCACACCTTCCAAGTCCTTCTGTTAGAAATGCAAAATTGAATGGAAAGCGATGGAATTTTTGCATCTACTGAAAAATCAGTGGCCATTGGGAGAAGAAGTGTTGGAAGTTACATCCTGAAATTCATCACAAACCAAGCAACATGAATATTGTGAAAGAGATCGTGAAGAAGGAGGCTCCTTCAACCATTGTAAAAGCATGATTACAAGAAGAAAGTGCTTGGTTCTGGTTGGGTAAGAAGTTGATAATATTTTTGCAAGTTTTATTTCTCCTATTTTGCAAATTTTGGAGTTATATGGGGATAGGTATCCTCCCTAATGAAGAAAATGGTCAAAAATTTTCTGTCTCGAATTCTGGAGCTAACTATGCCAAATCAAAGAGCTCGTCGAGACGATTCCAAAGACACTTGAATCATGTGATTCCAGATGGAAAATGTTTGCGTGTTTGGAATAGAAGGATCAATAGATCGTGATTGTCTCGTCGATTTTATATGAATGGCCCTCTATGTGTGGCTGCAACCTTCCTTTCGAGCCCAAGTAAGAAGATGGTATAACCCACCTTGGTTTTTAGAAAAGCATAGATCATGGGGTTGACTTGTATTTAGTTGCGACAGTCGCAATTCACCATTTGGCCGATACCAACATTGCAAAACAGTGGGGAGATAAACTACACTTTTTCTGTGTTGGATTGAAGGGATCACTAGATTTAAGGGCTGCAAAAGAGATCCTAAGGTGCAATGGCCACTCAAAAGTCACTATGAAAAACTCAGGGTGCTCGTCGATCAATCAGATCCATTCATTCTTGCAAAAATTCTCCTGAGATCAGCTAAGAAATTGTTGTAATTGGTTGTGATCAGTAATGGCGCAGCTACTGATTCATGGAAACCTCCATGCGACTATCTTTGAGGTTGATTCATTGACCAATTTCGGTCGAGAAACGAGAGGAGCTCCCAATTATTTAGAAAGTTCATTAAGGACTTGCGACAAACTAATTCCATTTCTGTGACAGTGAATAATCTCCTTTAAAATTTTAAAAAAAAATCTCGATACAAGTATGGAGACAACACTCTGAGCAACCAATTTAATTCTACATTAGCTTTCCAAACATCAATGTTGAAATTTGAAGATATACTGTATATTTGTGACTGTATTTAGACTACTGAGGATTTACTGCCAGAATCATATGCGCAAGCCTATTGAGAAATCAACATGGATGCTCCTCTTCTTCCCACTCGATATGGCATGAAGTTGATCCGCTAGATGAGATGAGAATGCATTTGATATCACCACATGAGGTTCCCCGTAGCCATATGTCTACCACAACCAGCATTTTGTGAACTGGAGCGACAACGCAGGTGGAAAACCCTTTGAAGCATCTGGAAAAGGTTTCAAAAGTTCATGAAATCATTTCGATTGTGGCAGATTGAAAAAGCACAAAAGTCATGATTTGATCCACCGATGGGCCCAAATTTATATGAGGAGATGGGACTTTAATAACAAATGGTGCCTCGTTGAAGATCTTGTTCCAAGATTGTCAGCGTAATCATCACTAACATCATAATCACAAGTGTCTGCCAACCTAGTGAGAATTCATTATTAAAGATTGTATGGGTGTTTGTTTTCCTTGATCAATGGTAGATCTAATGTTTGTAATGTATGTGAACCAAGCTGCAGTGAAAACATTTTTTTCCCACGCGTTATCGTTATCATTTCCGATTTTTATAAGCTTGAGAGATTTTTTCATAACGTCCAATTGTTGGGATCTATTTTACAGTAGATAGCATCATAAATATGATGTTGATGTCTTCATTGTTGGTGTCATTTAAAAATGCAGGCCTTCTAGCCACAAATTAAAACGTGCAGCAATGATACAGTTTTTGGATGCTGATACAGAAGGGTCTATTTCATATGGCCATTTTCGCAACTTTATGTTGTTTTTTCTTCGAAGGCCTCGTATCATCAATAGCAGAACAAAATCGTGTTTTTGAATATTTATTTGTTTTGGGTTCAATATGGGGATGGGACTAGGAAAAAGGCGGCGCTTCTGTGAATGACAATGTCCTGAAAAAGATATGTTGAGTGAGCACATGTTTATGGTAAAATTGGCTCACAGAGGGCGTGTGGGAGTGGTTGGAGTCAAAGAAAAAGCTAGAGATGAAGAAGTCAATATTTATGGAGACTCTACTTCCCATGATTACTATTTTGTGCTTGGTGTGATACCAAATGCAACACTAGCAGAAATCAAGCATGCGTATTACATCTGTATAAAATCTTGCCATCCAGACTTGAGTGGAAATGATGTCGATGCATCAAACTTCTGCATATTTGTAAATGAAGTGTATGAGGTATTGAGTGACCATATGCAGCGCATGGTTAATGATGAGATCTATGGGTATTTATTGAGGACATTTAATCCTTTCTGGATGATTCTTGACCAAGAGATCATGTATTTGTTAACGAGTTCAGTTGTAAAAAATTGTGCAAAATGTGGCTCATGAAATATTTTCCTTTGAGGAAGATTTCGGACGAGCAAGAGCATGTTGCCAATCAAGAAATCTTGATTTAGTTCAACAGGCCATCGTTTCATGTCCAGTTGATTGTATACATTGGATGTATGCAGCACAACTATCACTTCTTGAAGAAAAATGTGTAGAGTAGAATGTGTAAATGTTGGTTTGATGCTGGCAAATATGGGTTCTGCTGCTCCTAACATTTTTTCACAAGTAAGCTTTAGGTGGGAAAAGCGCCAAAGAAGAGATCAGGAGTGTGTTGTGATTAGAATGAGGAAGCATTGTATCCTTCATTGCTCTGCTTGATTCCCAATGGCAGTCACACAACCTCAAGCCTACACAAATTCTCTTAAATTCTAGCCAAGGGATTCAAATACCCGGTTTTGAACCCGGGACTATAAGCCTCATTCCTTAGACACCCCCAGAAGGATGTTATCTCAAGGAAGCCAGAAATATCATGATGAGCTACACCTATGTGATCATCTAGATATTTCTAAGATTCAGTGTGATTGTGTTCAACAAGTACATCCTTGACAGGAAGATGTATAATTATCCCTTCCTCATTAGCCTGACCATGATCCACATGGCATTCTTATGACCAGTTCATGGTATGGAAAACCATTATTACATGGTTTGTTTTTTATTTTTGGGCAGCTATTATGTGCACATTGAGATAGTGGGTTTTAAAGAACATGATGGTCAATCATTCTAAAACCTGTTCATGAGTGTTTTATAAACTCATGATATGTATGCTCTTCCTTCTTTCGGCATGTATTTTTAGTCGCACAAGATGTGTTGACAAGGTGATCTACTAAATCAACCTCCAAGTCAGAAAAAGGGAGCCGTCTTTTATACTTTTAATGGATCAAAGGCAATCAAGGGGAATTTTTCCTATTCTTAGAGTTTGTTATATTACCATTAAAGGAGTTGGGCATTGGATGCGCACATGTTGACACATATGACCATAGTATTGTTTCCCTTTTATGCATAATTTTGGCATGAGAATTTTATTTTGATGTATTGGCCATGAAAAGGTCTTCATGTAAGACTGAAATAATCATGTAAAAAGGTTATGAAGCATTGTAACGGCTGTGTAGCCACTCTTGACTGAGGAGAGTGAGAGGCGTTTGTTATCACTGAAATTTCGTCTGCACATGGTTACAAGAATTCAGCATTGTCAAACAGTTATGAAGTTATCCATGGACCTGAATTAACACAAAAGCATTTATAAAGGGTCAAAAACTATGCAAAATAGTGAAAAATTGAAGGGTGCTATGAAGACACTGGGTATGCGCGCACATGCGTGCAACAGGAACTCAGAAATCGCACACATGCGCACGATGAGCGACTGTTATCGCAAAAATCTGTGCACCTGAGAAACGACACATTTATGAGAGTGGTCAGCCTCCCACCCATTTCTGGTTCAGCTCCCAAGCCGATTTGACACTCAAATCTAGACTGGATTCGACTGGATGGCTGGTCAAAGACCTAGAAATTCCCTAATTAGCCTCTTTACACACTACAAACTAGTTGAACAATAGCTCAAAGGAATGCTATATAAAGGCCATGGATACACTTCATTTTTCAAGGAATTCAAAGCAAAGTTATGCTGCCATTATTCTCTTGAAGACTCTATCATTGCCAAGAGTATATTTGCATCATTGCATTGGGCAATCCATCTCAGCCCTTGAGTGGATTAGCAAAGAGTTCTTTCACCATTTTCATTTTTATTTGTTGTAAGAAGAGCTTACTTGTGGGGGTCCAAGAGCCCTCCCTTGGAGGAAGAAGGGACTCATAGTCCCCTTGCTTCTCGGTGTTTTCTTTCACTAATATCAGCCTTATCATTGGTGGCATGGGTCTCATTTTTCTGTTTGTCTCTATGTCCCTATGCTCATAAATTTAGTTGTTATTGCATTTCTTAGTTTAATTCTTAGTTGTTGTTTTCTATTTCTTTTTTTAACCCTTTTCCTTGCAGCTATCCTGCTCAGCAGACCCAACTGAGCTTGCAAGCACCTCTATTTTTCTCACTAAGGTGATGGAAGAGGCACAATAGATTGGTGACTCCAATGGGGAAAGGTATCAATTTCCTATCCCATTTGGGTTTTTCTTTATCTTCTTTAGTTTGTTTAACTTGCAGGTGCACTAACCGGCCTAGTCTGACCTGCCAATCAGCCAATTCCAAGTTTAATTGAGAGAAATCCATCCGGATTTTTCATTCTTGGTCGTGTGTCACATATGCATGAATTCTTAGGCCCACAAATGCGCATCGTGTGCACATGCATTTAAGTCACATCTCTTTTCTGTGCATGTGTTCTTATTGACTTTTCTCTGTTCGCGCACATGCGCTCTGTGCGCCTCTGTCTCCACTGAGACAAGTGCATCTGTGCAAAAATTCACATTGTAAAGTTGTTGCAATGTGGGGAAGGACATTTTCCTTCTTAAAAATGATTTCAAGCATGTTTTAAAACTGCACCACACTTAGTCCCCTCGTCATATAAAGGGGTTAGTCAAAAACACATAGGCACTTAGGAGGTTAAAATCAATTTCCCCTCTTTGCTTTCATTTTTCGCCACATGGATGGCTTGTTTTGACTCACAATATAAGTTGGAAATCATTTTTAATCACATTTAACTTGTATTGGTACTAGAAGTTGAATAACAATCGCTTAGTATGCTCTTCTGTCGCGCCTCCAAGTGGTCTTGAGTATCAGAACAAGATGTGAAACGATTTCATCTCCCTTAAGAACATTAAAACCTTTAGGAGAGGACAAAAACCCTTCTTGGGACTCCTCTTAGTTTACTTTGTCAAACACATCTTAATATTGTAATGGGCCCATACATGCCCACATGCTACAAAGATAGGATAGTGTTGAAATTTGCTTTCTTAGATCAAATCACTAGGGAAGTTTAAAGGTTTTGTAACAGACCCATACATGCCCACATGATCAATCTAGGATAGTTTTCAAAGATTTTCTTAGATTACATCACAATAGGGAGTTAAAGGGATAGTAACGGACCCACAATGTCCACATGCTAGCTTCCTAGGGACTTTTGAATTACGCAAGGTTGTACCAAAGGCACATAGTTAATTAGGTAATCAAACACTTGTAAGGACCAAGCGAAGTCCACATGCAGCAAGGTGAAATCTAATTCACTAAAAATTGGCACACTTTCACTCACACACAAAAGTCACTTATCACTCACATAGATTCTTCTTGAAACATGGAGGTCAAAGTCTGTTTCCTCCAAAGGGATTCTGAAAACACCCCACCCCTTTTCTTGACGAAACTATCCACTCCCATTTTAAATCAACGAGGTTGGTTTACACCCCCAACCTCTCAAAACAACTACATCTAAAATCTTTCTAAAAACTCACTAAGTTTTCCTCCACATGAGGTGCCAAAAGAAATTTTTTAGTCTAGGTAGGATTGTGGGGATAGGCATCCATATAACTCCCCGTTATCTGGTTCTCACATTGTCAAAACCATAGAAGTTGTCAAATAGGGAACTGAAAATCCTTCAAGTCAAGTGTTCCCAACACCATAAGGCAGGGAGATACCTGTGAAGGGTTGAAGGCCAAGGTCCGGTTGTTCTGTGCATCCCCCCTTGAGGCACCCACCTCTTGGATAGGATCCATCCTGTGACCCATTTCCTAGGCCGAAAATCTAAATGTTGCATTTTTACCAAGGTACCTAGTAACCAAATTTTAGGACATATACCCAGGTGTCAATTGTGGGTTGCAATTGTACCTTGATTGGATTTTGTGTGGCTATTGGGAAATATTTCCAGCTCTTTCGGGATATTCCCCCTTTACCCTTTATTATAACCAATTATTTCATCCTTCACTAGTTTCTCTTTCAGTGACTTCAGACCCCACTGTTGAGTACTATTGGAAGGTCCAGTGCTATTTTGAGAGGCATGACGTTACATCTTCTAGGACACAAGCATTTGTTTTCTTTTTCAATTCCCCATGCATACAAAACCCACTTACCCAGATATATGCTTCTTTTTCAAAAAAAATTATGTATGATACACCTCTGATTACAGTTTGATTTGGATATATATATTGTGTAAAATTCAACATTTGCAACGCAAAGACTCTTGTTTCTTTATTAATCTCACCACCATTTTCACAAATTCACATAGCTAGTCAGACATCATAGGGGACCCATGGAATCCCTGTCGTTCATGACGCTTGCTAAACCTCCCTCCTATCTTAGGGGGAGTGTCTAGTCTTGCCCACTCATCGGCACCACCTTCACACACTCCAGTAAGTGCTACTATTTTAGGATCATCTTTGCTCGGTTCTACATTACTTGGTTCCACTTCCCAAGGTCATCCATCCACTCTCTCTCCTTTACAAAGAAGTTGGGGACCAACTTCCTCTCAAGGGGGAAGCACCAACCCACCTAACCCCCCTCAAGGGTCAGGTTCACAACAC